>BPTQ01000007.1:208602550-208849810 GCA_019973895.1 Chrysanthemum seticuspe | reverse complement strand
CTAGGAAAACTAAAAATATAGTTTTTATGAGCTAAATGTAAGTTTAAAAATACCTCGGGATCATTTTTGAAAGTAACGGGTTACATATACAAAATAAAAACTCACGCGATAAAAATTATTAAACAAAAATTACGCGTTGAAGGTTGAAATGAAATGTCGTGAATGAATCAATGAGATGCACATGATGTCAATGAAATGTAGACTAATCGTAGTCCATATGAAATGTACGTGATGTCATGATCATGAATTCGCCGCTAAACCTCCAAGGTTACGCGAATTTGAAACAAGTAAACCAAGTTTACTAAAATGTTGAAATAATGAGATATGAACGGTGTCGAGAAATGACCTGAAAGTACGGATTGTCACATGGACCCAGTGACGCACTGCACTTCAACTTTCCAAACCACTCAAGTTCCTCTTAAAAGGGCTTGTTTCATTCTCACGGGGAACCGACATTATCTATCGACTTTCTCTTAGAGATGGTTGATATTGAAGAAGGAGACCCTCTCCCTAGTCTCCGTTATAGGATCCAAATATGCACAAATTGAGTCTAGAGCCACGAGATCATCAATTAATCTCACTAGGACACTTTCAATGAAGACTCTCTGTTTCACAAAATGTGGAAAGAGAGATTATATCTTGAGTCCTACGCATTATCCTTGTGGTATTGCCAGAACATCTGAGTGATGTGTTTACACATTCACAATGAAGATGGAAAGCCTTCTGGAGCCAACATCAAACAAGCTCCTGGTAGGTGGCATGTGAGATCTATCATTTAGATCAACCATGTGACAACTGAACAGAAACAATGGGGCGATTCAATTTCTTGAATCAATCCTGGTTCAGGTTAGGGATTGACGGATACCTTTGAAAAACCAGTCTTTGTGCTTAAAAACTCTTTTCTTTAGCACATCGACTGTGTACTCATTTTTCAAACCAAAAGGTATTTTTATGATTGATAATTGATTTTCAATAAATCTTCGTTGTATTGCAAAAACAATTTCTATTGAGCAATACACGATTGTTTTTCAAATCTCTTTTCTTCAATCAGTGGACTTAAAATTCGCTGGTTCACTCACTCCGTGTTGTCTTCTTTGAGATGTTCCGGTTTGAGAACAGCTAGAACAGCTGCGAAACCCTGTCAAGGAGATTCTTAGGAATCCTACCTAATCACAGGCAGTACTTGTACTGATCAACGGGGAACCGTGGGCAGTGTACCTCAATTCAACGAAAGTGATCAAAGACACTTTCGTGCGATTTATTGCTAACTGTTGTATGCAGGTACACCCGACGTTTGCAGCTGATCAGAATGAAGCGGTCAATCCATAGCCGCATGCTCACTTAACACATTCATCTCAAAAGAAATCATGATTAGTGCATCAATGACTCTGATATTTTCACACCAAGCTTCTGCTACGCTGCTGCCTATATCATGATTCAACAAATGCTTCCGCTACTCTGATGAGAAGAGATCATGATCCAGAATGTGAGCATGTCGGTCTCAAAGTCACAAACACCACAATGGATGTCTCAGAGATTGTTGATAGCTGATGATCTCAAATGATGGCTCAATATCATCATCACGTGGATCAGTAAAAGACCTCCACTTGGATTAACCAAACATGCATTGTGAAGAATCATTGACTACGAGCTTAGGAGCAAAGGACTACATCAAGAATGCAAGATCAATTGTTAAATGTTATATTTATTTGTATTCTATGTAATTTTGGTACATTATTGAGGTGACCTCCCTTAGGGGGAGATTGTTAGGAATTAGAAATTCCCAGTATTAAAGAGTCGGTCACCTCAAGTATATGTATTCGTTAGAAAGCTCGTAGTCGTAGTTCTTTTAAGTTAAGTAGTTATTTAGTTAAGTAACACCGTGGAGGACGGACGGGTCTTTACCCACTGTATGCCTGATCCACAGCCCAAAGTGTGGCGATTTGTGTAAGACTATAAATACTCTCTACCTTCCAAGGTAGAGAGTTGGAGCTCATAATAATATTTTTCACTTTCTCTCACTAAGTTCCCTAAACCTCTAATTTTCTCTCTCTAGAATTCCATCTTATTCGCCACCTTGTGTTATGGTTTGATGTGTATGTGAAAAGTTATATCTTACAGTATCATTTATTATCTCCACGATAATCACAACCTTTGTTTACTTCATTCCCTATTCCAATTGCTTAATTTTCAATCATTTCGCAACAATATATCACTATCTTACTAAGGGTTAGGCCAACTTTATTCTTGACCAATTAGGAGACTATTACCATTCTATGAGGTTCTCCCATGTATCCTACAAACCATTCAACAAATCTTATTTCATGGTATTTTGCTATCACTTTATAAAATTATTTCACTTAATTTTATTTCAAGTTATTTTACACCATCTTAGAAACATTGTTTTATAAAGTTTTAAAACAAGTTGTTTTGTAACCACCATATCAATTGGCTTTCAGACATTTTATCAACTATTTAATACCATCATGCGAAACGATCTTCATGTTACTCTGAAAAATTATTGAGCCATCATCTTATGAAACAAAACGTTGAATACCATCTAAAACTTCAGAGAAACATATTACCATTTTAACAAAACCAAGCATCACATCATTTGTCCTTGATTATACATGGCCTGATCACCTATGTATAATTCAGGAAGAATTATGTCATGAAAGAAACAAACATCATTTAAAATTTCCAAAGACAATCTTCACTCAAAAGCAAAGCTTTGTAATAAGATAAATTGTTCATAAACATTTCTTTTGTTAACACTCTATAGAAGCCTACGCCATTCATCCCTCACTCAACCGATAAGTTAGAATTTGACGAGTGACCATTTTAGGAAAAACTTCCTATACCATCTATGAGGAGGATTCCTCGATACAAGAAAACAATGAAAGGATTTCAGATTTCCCCACAAGGACTAGAAGTATGTAGTAAGATGATTCAAAACTCAACAAAAATCTTAAGACATGACGAGACATTCCGAACCACTATTTTGGACTTGGAGTCAAATTATATCATTTCAAAAGTACTAGCTAGACCGAGTTACAAGATTTAGTATGAAGCGAATACACACTAAGCAACACTATAGGGATCAACCAAGTCTTCTAGCTGAGACTACAAAACATTTCATTAAACATGGCCTCTACAATATGTGAACTTCCCTACAATGAGTTTCCCTTAAAGGAAAATTTGGTTAAACTAAGGTTATCGATATAAACTTCCTCTAAGGCATTGTGTTCTCTAGAAATTCCAAGTAACCTCACTTTTATATCAAGAGATGTAACAGGTTTGAACATATCGGACAATCAATGACTCCCCATCTACAAGTGAAATTAGAACAAACATTCTTCGACATAGTATGAGCTGATATCTATTTTCTTGCTAGCATGATAACAATCTAGGTGATGAACTATTTTAGAAGCACTCAATATCGGAACAAATCTTGAAAATCAACCACTACACCAAATCATTTAACTATTTAAGGTTTTGTGACTTGACAACATATAGCATGGAAATACTTCGATAATCAAACAATAAACATTTTAGTCATGGAGACAAAGCATCTTAGGCAAGTAAGATTCAAGTAATGACATTCGCTAGAACGAGAAATGCGAGGAATCACAACTGTTATCCATAATCTATTCTTTTCTATAATGCCCTTTTCAACAGACTTGACATTTTGAAATTTGGCATGAGACACGTGGTATCAATTCCAGTTGTACCTATTATAAGCTATTCGATTCACCTTAGGCTTCTTGCAATCATTTTAAGATTCCTTTGGAATTCATTTGGACATTAACACTGCCTATTATCCTCATCTCAATGGTCAATGCGAGAGAACAATTCGAACATTAGAAAATATACTCAAGGCATGTGTGATTTCCTAGAAATGATTAGGCAAACCATTCTTCATCGACAAGTTCCCTTACTACAATATTTATTACATGAACATATTGACTACACCAATTGGGGCACTCTATGGTTGAGGTGTCAATCACTTATTCACGGAACAAAATCAGGAAAGTCCAACTCACTAGCCCATGACTTATTCATGAAACAACAAAGAAATAGTACAAATCAAGAATCAGTTACAAGTAACAACACATAGCTAGATAAGCTACGTCGATATACGACGCAAAATATTGGAAGTATGTTCCATAAGTCGCAAACCATTAGAATTTCAAGTTGGCAACAGAGTTATGTTGAAAGTCCCGTCTTGGAAAGGCGCGATATGATTCAGAAAACATTGGACGACCCGATGCGACTCAAATATCCTCACCTTTCACCGATAACACCGTAGAACCTAACATGGACTGAATTCAGGGACTGAATTCCTTTTTGGATGGGCGAATGTGACAACTCGTAATTTCAGGTCATTTTGCAAACTTTGAAAAATTCACTATTTCATCATTTTTCGTAAACTAGGTTTACGAATATCAAATACGCGTAACCTGGAGGGTTAAGCTGCGTATTCATGGAATATCATCAAGGACATTTCATATAGACTAGGTTTAGTCTACATATCATTAGCATCATTATCATCATATTAGTTCATGCGTGGTTTCGCATTTTTCATTAAACGCATAATTTCTTATTAAATAAACGCTATCGTGTAATCATTTATTTTGAATATTGATCCGCCACTTCCAAAAATATTCCTAATATACTTTTATACTCATTTTAAGACTATAAAAATTATATTATTATTTTACCCGATGTTTTCAATTTATTTTGTATATAAATTGTTATGTATAAATATTTACGACGGTTTTTGTAAAATCAACTCGATAATTATTATTTCACTCAACACTTGTAAGAAATGCATTTTTATAATTTTTATGACTTCAATACATTTTATTTTGTCTCGTTAAAATTTATTTTTAACTAAAGCTATCCTAGAAGCTCAAATATGTACACAAGTTACCAATTATCCTTAAATAATTACACATTTACTTCTACCTATACATGCTTAAATGATCAAATTACACAAAGTCTTTCATTTTTTATGTGTGGGTCGACATATTCAAGTGACTCACACCACTTGGTAGCACAAATATCTTATGTATACATTTTATATAAGTGAGATAATAAACAAGAACACCTACTAAACACATATTTAAGGTGTAAAACACAAAACTTTCTCCCCATTCTCCTTTGAAGGCTGGCCATATCATGAAACAAAAAGAAACCATTAATTTTTGAAGTTCAAGTGATTGTCAAGTGATATTAGTAATCTATTTCAAGGTTTTGAAATAAAAACCTAAAGATTAATTAAGGTTTTCATCATTTTCTTGCACATAATCATTCAAGTAAGCATTTCATAACTTTCATAACTCTTTCATATTCATCTTTATGTTATTTCATCATTTTTGCAAGAAAACATGCAAGTTATATGGATGTCTATACCACTTTTTATTGTTTTAAGTATTATAAATATATATAATCATCCTATAAATTATCCCTTGGAACATGTTAGATATTATTTTTTCACATACACATCAAACCATAACAACAAGGTGGCGAATAAGTGGAATTCTAGAGAGAGAAAGTTAGAGGTTTAGGGAACTTTAGTGAGAGAAAGAAAATTCTTATTATGAGCTCCAACTCTCTACCTTGGAAGGTAGAGAGTATTTATAGTCTTACATAAATCGCCACACATCGGGCTGTGGATCAGGCATACAGTGGGTAAAGACCCGTCCGTCCTCCACGGTGTTACTTAACTAAATACTACTTAACTTAAAATAACTACGACTATGAGCTTTCTAACGATTACATATACTTGAGGTGACCGACTCTTTAATACCTGGAATTTCTAATTCCTAACAATCTCCCCCTAAGGGAGGTCACCTCAATCATGTACCAAAATTACATTAAAACAATTGTTCTTGCATTCTTGATGTAGTCCTTTGTTCCAAAGCTCGTAGTCATTGATTCTTCACATTGCATGTTTGGTTACTTCAAGTGGAGGTCTTTCATTGATCCACGTGATAGTAAATTATGAGTCAGCTCTTGAGATCATCAGCTAACAAAAATCTCTGAGACATCCATTGTGGTGTTGTGACTTTAGGACCGACATGCTCACATTCTGGATCATGACATCTTTTCATCAGAGTTGCGGAAGCTTTAGTTGATTCATGATATTGGCAGCAGCGTAGCTGAAGCATGGAGTGAAAATATCAGAGTCATTGATGCACTAATAATGATTTCTTTATAGATGAATGTGTTAAGTGAGCATGCGGCTATGGATTGACCGCTTTATTCTGATCAGCTGCAAACGTCGGGCGTACCTGCATACAACAGTTAGCAATAAATCGCATGAAAGTGTCTTTGATCACTTTCGTTGAATTGAGGTACACGGCCCACGGTTCCCCGTTGATCAGTACATGTACTGCCTGTGATTAGGTATAATTCCGAAGAATTTCCTTGACAGGGTTTCGCAGCTGCTCTAGCTGTTCTCAAACCGGAACGTCTCAAAGAAGACAACGCGGAGTGAGTGAACCAGCGAATTTTAAGTCCACTGATTGATGAAAAGAGATTTGAAAAACAATCGTGTATTGCTCAATAGAAATTGTTTTTGCAATACAACGAAGGTTTTATTGAAAATCAATTATCAATCATAAAAACACCTTTTGGTTTGAAAATTGAGTACACGGTCGATGTGCTAAAGAAAAGAGTTGTTAAGCACAAAGACCGGTTTTTCAAGGTATCCGTCAATCCATATCCTGAACCAAGATTGATTCAAGAGATTGAATCGCCCCATTGTTTCTGTTCACTTGTCACATGGTTGATCTATATAATAGATCTCACATGCCACCTACCAGGAGCTTGTTTGATGATGGCTCCAGAAGGCTTTCCATCTTCATTTTGAATATGATAACACATCACTCAGATGTTCTGGCAATACCACAAGGATAATGCGTAGGACTCAAGATATAATCTCTCTTTCCACATTGTGTGAAACGGAGAGTCTTCATTGAAAGTGTCCTAATGAGATTTATTGATGATCTCGTGGCTCTAGACTCAATTTGTGCATATTTGGATCCTGTGCCGGAGACTAGGGAGAGGGTCTCCTTCTTCAATATCAACAATCTCTAAGAGAAAGTCGATAGATATGTCGGTTCCCCGTGAGAATGAAACAAGTCCTTTTAAGAGGAACTTGAGTGGTTAGGAAAGTTGAAGTGTAGTGCGTCACTGGGTCCATGACGTCTTGTCTTCAATACCGATGTTACCATCAGTAGCATATGAATTGAACCCGGTTTCTGCCCTAAGGTTGAATAAACGGAGGGCTATTTGTTTTCACCCTTTTCTCATTCAATTCTTTTTAATTCTTCAACCCCTTCAGTGCTTACCGAGACTTCATAGCAAGAACCTTGTTGGGTTTGTTCCAGTACTTGCTCTGTCTCAGTCCGCACTCTTCCCATATCTCACTTTTCTCCTTTTATCATCATACCTAAGGACTTCTACACTAACTAGTGGATTGTCCCTGGGTAGATCCCTCCGGTTCTGGCGGATCATGGGAACCAATACCTAACCTTATCATCCTTATATCACCATACATAAAGTAAAGTTGGTCGGTCTTTTTGGTATTGTTCATCTGCCATATGGAACCAATTGAAAACCATTTGAAAATCAATTCAGATACTTATGATATATTATCAAAGCATTTTGTACCTGAAATTGTTTTTGATATTTTTAGAATGAGAACTCCCCCTCAACATGTGCATCAAGTATTAGAAAATGTTTTGCACACGGAGGCAAGAGAAAGAATTAACTTCTTTGGTTACCATCTTCTAAAAGATATCAACATCACTTCCCAGATCGAATCAGGTAGATAGAGCATTTTTAGGGAAGGATGAGGTTTTCATGATTTTGCTCCCCCTCAATATGTGCCTCGAGGTTTGAACAGAGTATTGCACATACTAGAGGGAACCTGCACATTGAGATAAATGATCACGTTTCAAATCATAGGTTTAAGATAGATGCTCCCCCTCAACATGTGCATTGAAAATTTGAAATCGTTTGTCACATGTGGGAAGGACAGCGTGTACATCCTTATAAAACCATTTACCGAATTATCAGTTTAAATTCAATTTAAATCACACATTCTCCCCCGATCACAATTATCAAATCATTTGAGATTTGTGATCTCTTATAGATTTAAATTGATTTTGAAAGCTTTTAAGGAGAATTGTGACTTGATTATGAAAGCGTTTTAACTGATAAGGATCGGATTTTAAGACTTAAAAAAAACTCCATTGGTAAAACATGCATGTATATCTTTTGAAAACACTTTAATGCCAAATAAATTTTTAATTTAATTGAAATCATTCTCCCCCTCAATCAATGACATAGGTTGTTGACTGAGAGATAGAGATTTTGCAAATAAGTCCTGATGATTATCAAAAATAGAGACCGAGTTATTTTTCAAAGCAGTTAGTTTTCTGCAGATAAATGTTTATAGAATCAGAGCATGGAATTTGAAAACATGGTAAGACATGGCTCTGTTCTTTCTTTTAAAACCGGGTTATTGCCTGAAAAATGACAATAAACATTTTTTTTTTTTTTTTTTTTCTCTTTCTCCCAAATTTTTATTTATTTATTTATTTATTTATTTATTTTTTTTTTAAATTCGAACAACATCTAAAGTCCCGTGTCATTCTTTGAATGACAGCACAAAGACCATAGAAATTATCGAACCGAGAAAAACATGACAAATTGACAATATTTTTGAAGAATTTTTGAATTTTTCAGATTTTTATGGATTTTGAAAGTTTTATAATTTTGTATTTTGTTTTTCGAATAAATATTTACAAGAGATAGATGAAGATAGACCTTTACTCCTCGTCTTCCTCCTGAAGACGTTTGAGTGTTTCTGGTTGAAGGCTTTTCAAGCCAAGACGTGGAAGAATAAACTCAAGTCGTTCTCTTGGAAGAGCTTTGGTGAAGATGTCAGCTAACTGATATTCAGACCTCACAAAATAGAGTTCCACCACACCTTTTTCCACATGTTCCCTGATGAAATGATGTCGAATGTCGATATGCTTTGCTCTTGAGTGTTGAACATTGTTGCATGAGAGAGCAATAGCACTTTTATTATCACAGTACAGAGGGATTTTGTTGAATACAAAGCCATAGTCAGATAATTGAGATCCCATCCATAAGATTTGAGCACAACAGGAAGACATGGCTATGTATTCAGCCTCTGTTGAGGAAATAGAAGTGCTCATTTACTTCTTTGAAGACCAGCTCACAAGCTTATCACCCAAAAACTGAGCACCTCCAGACGTACTTCGACGTGTATCTTGACAACCTGCATGATCAGCATCTGCATAGGCCGTTAGTGACATACCGGTGTCCTTCGGGTGCCAAAGACCCATATTGATGGTTCCTTGGAGATACCGAAAGACCCGTTTAACTGCTTCAAGGTGCTTTTTAGTAGGCTTATCCTGGTATCTAGCACACATGCAAACAGCGAACAAGATGTCTGGTCTACTAGCAGTGAGGTACATCAGGGATCCAATCATACTACGATATTTTGTTTGGTCAATCATGATCCCTGAGTGGTCCTCATCTAGTTTGGTTCGGTCAATCATGGGGGTGTCAACAGGGTCACTTGAATCAAATCCAAATTTCTTTAAAATCTCTGTTGCATATTTAGATTGATTTATGAAAATGCCTCCGGGACTTTGTGAAATTTGCAATCCTAAGAAAAATGACATTTGTCCCATCATAGACATTTGAAATTTTGAACTCATTTCATTTGAAAAACGATCACATTCCATTGGGTCTGTCGAGGCAAAAATAATATCATCAACATAAATTTGAACATGAATTAAATGTTTGCCTGACTTCCTGGTGAACAATGTAGGATCAACTGCTCCTTTGCTGAATCCGGTTGATAGAAGAAACTTTGACAGTGTATCATACCATGCCCTTGGAGCTTGCTTTAAACCGTAAAGAGCCTTCTTCAAACGATAAACGTGAGTAGGATGCTCTTGATTCACAAATCCTTCAGGTTGGCTGACGTAGACGACTTCTTTAAGATCTCCGTTCAGAAATGCCGTCTTCACATCCATCTGATAGACTACCATGTTCTTACTAGCAGCATTAGCCAGAAAGATTCTGATTGCCTCGATTCGAGCAACAGGAGCAAAAGATTATTCAAAGTCAATACCCTCCTCTTGACGGTATCCTTTAGCAACTAATCGAGCCTTGTTCTTCAACACATCACCATGCTCATCAAGTTTCACTTTGAAGATCCATTTAAGAGCTATAATCATAGCACAGTCTGGAGCAGGTACTAACTCCCATACATCAAGTCGATCAAACTCATGAATTTCATCTTGCATGGCATTGAACCAGCTATCTTCATTCATGGCGGTTTTAACATCTTTTGGTTCGATCTTAGATAGTACGGAGTTGAAGAAGCACCACAAGGCATCGGTTGCAAGTTGTTTTCGTGTTGATACAGGACGAGAGGGATTTCCAATGATGTTGTCTAATGGATGATCGTGAGTCCATTTTCTGAGGTGTTCATGTGGTAGTTGTTGAGGGACTGAGGTAGCTGAGTCGATGTCTCCTGAAGAAGATAGTTCTGATGATGATTCAGGAGCAAATATGTTTTCAAATGGAGCATCTTCAGGAGTAGCAAAGGGATTAACTTCATCATTGAAGCCAGAAACATTTCCATGATGTACATTTGAAGAATGATGATTTGTTGATGAGACTGAAGGATCAGCAGCAGGTGCTTCTTGACTTAAAGATATTGAGACTGAGGGATTGCCTTCATTCACACGAATATGAGTAGCCTCTGTTGTAGGAATCGACACCTCATTAGTACTTGGATCATAAAGTTCATCAAACATAGGATGAAACAATTTCCTTAAATCATCTTCAGAAGGAGGTACATATGGAGTTTCTTGAGAAGAGTTTGGAACAAGAGATGAACCAATGGGACTGTTTTGAAGTGCGGGTCTTGAACTGGAGTGTCCAGGAGCCATTTGACCGGTCAGCTCATCAAACGTAACGTGAATTGTTTCCATGATATTTCGGGTTCTTTTGTTGTAGATTCGGTATCCCTTTTTGTTTGAAGCATACCCTACAAATACTCCAATGTCTGCTTTAGCTCTAAGTTTGCCTAAGTCTTGTCCCTCATTAGTTGGATAACACAATGCACCAAACACACGAAGGAAAGAGAGATTAGGTTTTCTGTTGTGGACAAGTTCATATGGAGTTTTTCCATGAACAGTGTGAATCAGAGAACGATTTTGTGTGTAGCATGCAGTGGCTATAGCTTCAGCCCAGAGAAACATTTGAACCTTTGAGTAAATCAGCATTGTTCTAGCGGCTTCCACAAGGGTTCGATTTCGTCTTTCAACTACAACGTTCTGTTGAGGAGTTCGTGGAACACTTCTTTGATGGCTGATTCCAATGCTTTCATAGAAGTCACTAAGTTGTTTGTTAACAAACTCTGTTCCATTGTCTGTTTGGAAAATTCTGACTGTTTTGTTGAGTCGAACCTGCAGCTGTTTGATGAGTTTGATGATGATATCAGGAGTTTCATCCTTTGTCCTTAAGAATTTGACCCAGGTGAATCTAGAGTAATCATCAACCACAACCAACACATATTTCTTACCAAAGATGTTATGCACTCTCATTGGTCCACACAAGTCCATATGAAGGGTATGAAGAACTTCTGTAATTGAGTTTGTAGGTTTGGATTTGTGGGCATACTTTTTGCTTTTACCCAGTTGGCATGCTGAACAAAGATGATCCTTTTCATACTTTAGTTGATGGTGCCGAAGTTCAAGTGATTGAGACGACGATGCCATAACCATGACTTTGTTTTTGAAGCCTTTGATAACAAGCAGATTGGAGAAGCCCTCATCATGTCATCGATAGAGATGGTGTAAAGATTTGAGCCACGAGTTCCTTTTAACAGTTCCTTACCATTAAGATCTCTAACAAAGCAGGTATGTTTTCTGAAGGCTACTTCTAGATCAGAATCACAGAATTGACCAACAGAGAACAGATTATGACCCAAACCTTCCACATAGTAGACTCTAGAGATGACACTATCACCAACAACGTAATCTCCATAACCCATAATAGCACCGAAATGATCATTACCGAATCTAACAGTCCCGATGAATTTGCTCACGAAGTTCATGAGCCGCGACCGGTCTTCAGTCATATGCTTGGAACAGCCTGAGTCCAGGTACCACAGAACGATTTGAACGATCTGCAGTTGAACACAGACAAGAATGGATAACTGGATAATTGGGATCCCCATGCAAGAATGGGTTCCATTTGGTTAGTTACAATTGTTGGAACACCCACATCAGAAATAGAAGCATTCATATCAGAAAGTGAGGCAATGGAATCATTGTGAATAGATGCAGTACTAGTGTCTGTATTAGCCCTGTTTACAGTGTGATCACTTCTTAAGGGAATAATTCTACCAGTAGGCATCCATTTTCTAGTGGGCATTATCTGATTAGTCTTATGACCAACAGGTATCCAATAAAAGCCTATTTTACTGAATGTTCTTCCAGTGGGTTTCCACTGTTTTCTAACTTTCTTTCGTTTTTGCCTTTTAGCCTTCTTAGCATGAATTTTAGAATTAACAATATTAACTGGACAATTAACATCATTAGGCAGAACATTAACACCACATTCATGATTAGAAACAGAATTCAAGCAGACATCAGTACAAGGTTTGCAAATAGTATCGGAATTCGAATTAATTACAGTATACCTATGGCTAATACTAGAATCAACACGATTCGTTTTATTCAATTCAAGCTTAAAGTTCCTAGATTGTTCTTCTACTCTCTTCCAATGCACATTCTTAGCTTGAGAGGTCCTATCATTCCTTGTATTGTCTTGAGACTTTGACCTGCTCCGTTTAATGTCACTGATTACTCCTGTAGAGGGAATGGGAACATTAGTGGGTTTTACAACTCTTTGCAACACCTGTTTAGATGTACTGGGATCTGAACAACATGTAGGCACACTAAGGTTCACTTTCTTAAAACTAGAAGTGCTGGGATTTGTACTCTTAGAAGGCACACTTGAGTTCTCTTTCATAGCAGACTTGGCAATAGGCATCGAACATGGAATCAAAGGATTAACTCTCTCACCTAATGACTTTGGGCATATTGTGATCAAGCATTCTAAGATTTCTTGAGATCGTTTGGCATATAAGCATGCATGTCCAATTGCATTATCATGAGGTTTCTCTAACTTATCCTCTTCAACAATCTCACGCAGACATTCTAGGCAATCCTTAAGGGAAGAGAAGTATGTTTGAATAGCAAGTTTGTTGTTCCTTAGATGAGGAGGGACATATGTCACAGAAAAAGCATATTTATTACAAGAGTGAACCTTTGATCCACCATTCTCCCCATTGGTCATTGGCATTTTCCCTTTTACGTGACTCTTCAGATTCTCAATTTCCTTTTGCAATGAAGCTATTTGTTTGTTATTTTTGTTACGAGTGACCTTAATTGATTCAAATAACTCATTGAAATGACGTTTGACCTTTTCGTTTTCTTCTAGAAAACTTTCGTTTTCCTTTTGTAAAGCATTTACTAGGTTTTGAAGATGAAACGTTTGAGAATTCTGAGAATCTAAAGGAGGAGGCATTTGGGAGCCTGTCATATTGTTCGTTTGACCCTTTAATTGAGAGATTTGGGCTTTCAGCTTTCTGATCGTGTTGCAATGAGCTTGAATCTGTTCATCACGTTTGTTAATTTGAAAAACTGCATCAAACTCTGGAGCATCTGAGGATGTCTTGATATTTGAAGTTTTGACATTTTCTTTAAGATGTTGATATTTTAGTTGTAAATTAAAATGCTCAACTTCTAGTTTAGAAAAATGTTTAACCAAATTGTCGTGATCATCCAGTTCAATTTTCTCGTTTAGTTCAGAATTAGTTTTTTCAAGCTCAATGACACGATCATGGGAGACTTTCAGTGAAAAACATATCTTGAGCAACACATTCAGTAATAAGAGTCTCATTTAATGTATGCAAGTTCTTCCTCTCAATCTCATTATATTTTAGTACACGCTCATAATCACTAACTTCAACTATCATTGCATCAAATTCCTTTTCCATTCCCTTGATATCAGTTTCTATCCCCTTTTTAAGACTCTCAAAGTGATCTTTCAGAAGTTTAAAGAAAGGCATGACCTCAGTTAAATAACATTCTTTCATTTGCTCAAAACCCCTTTCTCCTTCCGTAATACCAGTGGGTGTGATCCTTTTCTTGCAAGTTTTCTCAAAATCAACAAATAGTTGAAATATAACATATTGGCTAATTAAGGTCTTGCTTTTAGTGGCAATTGTTCTAGGAACAAGATGCATTGGTGTATTAGGAGGATACACAGTCGCTCTAGGCATTTTCCATAGGGGAGGGTTTGTTTCAACAATATTTTCAGCTTTCTGCTTATCTAAATCCTTTTTCCAGAAAACTTGTTCGGGAGTCAACAATGTCTGAGGCTTAAACATGTTCAAGGAAATCCAGTTTTCCTTCTTGTAGTCATGGGGAGTGATAATTACTTTTTTCTCTTTGCATTTAGGATCATCTAATTTTTTGTTCATCCTTTCCCTAGTGACTTCATCTGATTTCTTATCTTCCTCGGTGCACTCAACGCAACTAGGTTTCTGTCTAGGTTTAAGGATTTCATTGCCATCATAAAGAACCTTATGAGCATTTCTAGCCCTTTTAATGACCTCTGGATTTGGTTCCTTAACAAGGGGAATGCTGTGCTTATCGCTTAAGACCCTATGCTTAGTGATCATGTGAGCAGTCTGAATGGTGTTCCCTTGTATGTACAACTTGTTTTCAAGTTTGTTTTTCAAAGTTTTCAGATTAGAAAAATCTTTCAAGAGTTTTGATTCCTTTGCATTAAATTCTTTCTTAAGCATTTTCACATTTTCTTGAAGTTCCTGTTTTTGCTTAGCAGTTTTAGAAAGCTTTTCTTGTAAGGAATTTAATTCTTGTTTCAATACTTCTTCTCTAAAATTACTTTTTCTAATGACTGTACGCACTTGGTCATCCATTTCCTGCTCACGAGTGGTCAACTCAAATTTTGCACGTTGTTCATAAATAGCAACACATTCTTTATAAGCATTTAATTCAGAAATTACAGAATCATCAGGGGCACATGCAGTGTATTCATCAAAAACATAGTCATTGTTGACTGCAGAAGATGCATCACTTGGTACAACTTCACTTTCACTTTGTTTCACATATTGATCATATGGGACAATGTCGGTATTACCCATATTTTCAATATTTGATTCAATAGTTTCAGTTGATAGTACTTTGTCATGCATCTTTTGCACATCAACATCATCGTATAGTTTTAATACCTCTGAGATGATTTTGTCCTTGGATGGGCCAGCTTGTGGTGAAGAAGAGACCTTGGGAGAAACCATTGGAGAAATGCTAGCCATAAAAATTGTGTGTGCAGTAGGTCCATCATCCACATCAGAGTCGTATGCATCACAATCAGCGACTTGAAAGGCATTCTGATGATTGTGACCTATCTCCTGAATAGGCTGCTCATCCACATCTGCATCATAGGTCTTGGCATTGCCCTCAGCAAGAAACAGCAATTCCTCTTCATCCAAAGCAGCACCATTGTCCTGAGCTTGTACAAGCAGCATCTTATCTCTGAAGTAATCAGCATTCTGTAGACGCTTTGGAGATGTGCAGTTTCTTGCAATGTGTCCCTCACCACCACAGTTATAACATTTGATTGGCTTAGCTTGACCTTGGTTACCATTCCTTCCTCGATTCTGGTTACCAACATAACCTCTACCAGCTCCACCTCTTCCCTGATCATACTGTCTTTCCTGAACTGGTTGCACCACGATCCTTCCATCTTTAACAGTAGCTTGATTGTGTGGGTTAGATGCAGTTCTGAGGTTGTTGTTGGTTTGTGGGAGAGAATTCATGTTTTGACTAATCAGAAGAGCTAGTTGATTAATGAAGTTACCCACGTGTGCATCAGCATCAGCTTGTTTGAACATAGGATCAGGAATGAGTTTGTGATTACCATTACCCAAGGGTATGACTTGTGAAGCTTTGGTTGTGATTCCTATGTTTGAGTAGAAGGCAGTTGAGTCATTGGACGAGCTTGTCTCTCCCTGGTTGGTTTTGAACTGATTGAGAACCAATTTTTCAAACATAGCATGTCTCTCATTCTGATGGAGGAAGGCATAGAGTTGCTCATAGTTTGTACTCTTCAATCCTTTAGTGAGCTTCACAGAGGTGACAAACTTGTGCCATTCGGGATTCATGTTGTTCACAAATTTTGAGTTCAGCTGAATGTTAGGCATAGTCATTATGATGTTCCTCATGTCATTCACCAACTTATGAAATCTCACATAGTACTCATAGACACTCTCATCTGGTTTCATCTTGAAGTGTTCAAATTCGTCATAGAGTTATGATTCTCTGTCTTCCATAGTTAATTCTGAACCTGAGAGAAGCATCTTGACATTATCCCATACTGCCTTTGCATCGGTGTTGTGATTGATCAGCTTGTAGATGTCTTTAGGAAGACCTTGAAGAACAATGTTAGAAGCCATGATATCTGCATCGAATCTCTTTTTCTCCTTATCATCAAGCTCATCATACATTTTAGGTCTGTCCATTCCGTAAATAGGAGTTCTGATGAGTGTCTAAATACTCACCATTTTTATTCCTTATACACTGCAAAAACAATCAAAAACACTTTGAAAAGTCTCAAAAAGACAGAAAAAATATTTAGACTGTATTTTATGCATAAATTGTCAAATCTAGTCCCTGGTTATTCAAAGCAAGTTAATTTTTCATAAAAGGCCCTCAGGGATTTTCAAGTTGTCAAAATTAGCCTTATAAAATTCAATTTTGCAAAATGGCAACTTTAGTCCCTAAAATTTCAAAGATTGACAGAAATTACCCCAGGACATTTTTAATTTGAAAATTATTATTTTTGGTCCTTGGGAAAATTAAACTTGTCATAATAGGTCCTTTTGATAAATTTTTGAAAAGTGCAGTTTCAGTCCTTGGTTTTTGTGGAATTGCAATATTGGTCCTTAAGTGTACAAACCAGCCTTGAACCCCCACCAAACCAGTCTTGACCTCTGCCATAAACACTTGACCCCTTCCACTTCCACTTGACCTCTTAATTTGACCCATCACCCAAATAAAAACGCTTCTCTTCCCTCTTCCCCATCTTCTGCTTCTTTCTCTTCAACCCAAACACTCAACCTCACCTTAAACCCTTTTACCCAGCTTCATCAAAACCCAAAACCTCCACCACCTCCTTTACCCTGTCACCCCCAATTCCCAAACCCACTCACTCATCCTCTCCTTCTCCCAAGATGTCCAAGTCATCAATCCTTAGCTACAAAGGACCCATGGACGGCTCTGATTGCTCCTCAAGTGTACCTAACATATTGATGGTCAAGATTAATCCAAGAAAGCACAAGTGAAGATTTGAAGACCATCAAGATTTTAGTATAAAAGGAGAACTTGTAGCCATGATAAGGCATTAGGTTTTAGTTTTAAAAAAGTTTAGCTTTCTGTTTTTTTTAAATTGTAATTTGCTTTTTTTTAATGAAAAGAAGTTTTTTTTAGCCTTATTGCTTATTTCACTAATAAGCACTTTAAGTGCTTATTAGCTTATTGTCTCATTTAAACTGTTTTTTTTATTATTCAAAGCCCATTTTAGTTTTTACTTAAGAAAATACCAGGTTAAGCTCTGAAATCAGTTTTTAAAATAGTTTAACACCCCATGAGTTGTGTTTGGCTTAAGCTTATTTAGTAGTCTAATAAGTAGTTTTACCCATTTTTACTTGCACAGTCAAACTTCCTTTTAAGCCTTTAGTTGTTTTTACAAGCTCTAATTTGTTTTCACAAGGTTTTACAAGTTTTGGTTGGAAGAAGAAAGTTTACTGTCTAAAAATTTTGCACATGAACAGCAGCCATAGCTGCTGTTCAAAGGCTCTTTAGGTAGCTTATATTTAATCGAAACTCTTCCAAAATTTCTTTTCCTACATCTTTACTTACCCAACTCAACATAGCATAGGGTTATTTGCATTTAGTATTGCTATTCGTAGCTTAATTTTGCACTAATATTTCTGCATTTAGCCATTTCATTACTGTTCTGTACTGCAACTATAATGGCCAAGTGGCTTCACTGTTCGATTTTTAATTTGCTTATTATGAGGCCTTATGATCTGATTTTTGGTATGCTTAATCTAGGGTAGGTCATATAGCTTATTCACATTTTTGTTGAATTTTATCTTAGCTTATAAGTAGCTTTTTAGGAGCTCCAAATAGCCCCCTTAGGCTGTTTTACAGCAGCACTGCAGCCCCACATCAGCCTAGTGCACTCCTTAGTTTTAGCTTATTTCATATTCCCTTTAGCTTATTTAGGATTCTTATTGGTCATTAGTATAATTAGGCTAGGTTAGTTCCCTTATCTGCCTTTTAGTGCTTAGTTGTAGCTTATTAGCTTATTTGCTCATTTTAGCTTTAAGTTCTACTTTAGCATAGATATCTTTGCCAACTGCTTATCCTCCTTATTCTGCTTATTTCCTTAGCTAGATTAGTGTATTTACTATTCTTGTAGCTTATCTTAAGTTTAGAATTAAGTATGTTAGCTTATTCTCATTCAAATTGCTTATTCATGTGTTTAAATGTGCTAAAAATTTTGTCAATATATGCTTGGTAGTGTACTGTTCCCATCAGGAATCAAAAAGCTGTCATAACAGCTTATTTAGAAATTTAAGTGTTAGATAAAATTGCTTATTTAGTTCTATTATTAAGTTGTTGAAAGAAAAATTGGAAAAAAAAATATAATTTGCAAAAAGGTGCAAAGCACCAGGTTCGAACTCAAGCCTCTTGGCTCACCACACACACTCTTATCCAACTGCCCTTGGGACTTTAACTGGTCGTTTCATGCATTGTTAATCTCTTAACCACATATTCAGTTTTAAGCTTACTAGCTTATTAGGCTTTTTAAGTGCTTATTTCGTAAAGTAGTACCACAGTTTTTTACTTTTCTTAAAATCAGTTAGGTTCAAAGTAATTTTAGTGAACTTTTTCAGAATTTTCTAAAATAGTTTAGTATTTTTTATAATTAAATTAGATTAAATTAGATTTTAATTCATAATAAATAATTTAAAAGTCGAAAAAATACCCGGCTTTTTCCTAAAATTATTTTTAGACAAATAGAGCGTAGGAAAATAGATTTCACACCCGTAGCCCTTAAATTGCAAAATTTTTACGTTTATGGCTCGGGTTGTTTGCCGGTTTTTACGTTTTTACGTTTTAGCACCCTAGGACTTAGTCTAGCTTCGTTTTATCATTCCTTAGGCTTAGTGATAGTTTATTTTTAGTTTATTAGGGTTCCCTTTCCTTAATTACCTTCCCGTTAATTAATTTGTAGAAACATAATTCAAATCAACAAATCATTAAAAACCAATTCAAGTTCAAATCTCGAAACTCAACGACACCGTCAATTTCACACCTCGTTGGGACACGACCCGGGAAATCACTTGCCCGGTATCACTTTTATCACATTCGTGAGATTTGGCACGTTAACCTTTTTCCTAAAAGGTTGATTTGTCGAATTTCACGATTATTTTGATATACGTTGATATTGTGTTTTTCACCACTCACTTCACAACGAATCAAATTTTGGCGCCGCTGCCGGGGAGGTGTGTTGCGACAATATCGTGATTTTTGCGATTAGTGACTTGAAGAACCTTCCTCGTGAAGTTACCGTTTTTGAAAATCCAAAAATATTCTTCTCATTCCTCTTATTCGTATGATTCTATTTCTCTTACCCTCTAGTACTGTTTGATTCTACTCTTCCTTAACCTCAAAACCGTTTAATTCTATCTCTTTAACCCTCTATATGTTTAATTCTAATGACGACGATCATCTTCGGTGTATGGAAAAAGATCAACATCATTGTCACAAGTGTGTGTGTGCGCGGTGTGGAAGGCCTAGTTCAAGCGAATTTTGCAATTTGTGCGAATTATCCATCAAAAAGTCTTTTCAAAGTTATTTCGACCACCCGCCACAACCCGAACCCGTTCAAACGTCGGAGTTACCTCAAGCACCTGCCGAGGGTTACGAGGACGATTTCTTTGAATTTAGAGCCCGTAATCTAATCGAGCAAATTCAAGCCGATGAAAAAAGGTCGAGAATTAGAATTGATTACGACGAACCCGTTCAAACACCGGAGACCATAACGGAAGTGGTGGAACTTGCTAGCTCTAAGAGCACACCACTTGTCCCAACTCCGGAATCTTCAGAACGTTTTACCGACGATTTCTTTAGGGCCAGAAATGACATGATTCAAAACTTCTTAATTGAACTTCATCATGATTCAACTTCGGGAAATACCACTTTACCTACCATATGTGATGTTGTTGAACCCTCGATTCCTATTCCCGAGCCCGAAATATCTTTGTTTGATCAAAATTATTGCTACGGTTGTGGAGACTTGTTACCACAAGGTTTTCGTTGTTACAAATGTATGTGCGAGTGGTGTGGAAACTATCTTGTCAATGGATGTTGTTCGATTTGTGCCGAGAATTCATTCGCTTATGATTCTAACCAAACTCTTTCAATTATCCTCAAAACAATTTCAACTACCCTCCACAAAATTTATACGAACCAGAACCGTATTTTCATCATTTCAATGATCAAACATCGTTTCAAAATTTCTCTCCCCAATACCCTCATTGTGCTAAGTGTGGGGGTCCTCATGATGATTATCAATGTCAATCGTGGAATCATAATTACTTTGGACCCGATCCTTGTTATAACACTTCCAGTTTTGACAATGTCCAACCCCCACAGCTTCCCGTCATTGATCCATTTCCTCATATGATTCTTGAGGAACTTTCCGAGGAACAAGCTGCTCGCAACAAAAGATTACTAGCTGATGAGCGAGCAGCTCAAAAGCTTCTCCTCTTTAACGAAGCTTGCCGTCTCGATGACGAGGATGAGGAAGATTGGGAGATGAAAAAGGACAAGGTGCATATCTCAAGCTCACAAAGTACCGCACATGTCCACTCTCCTCCCTCATATTGCCTATCTAGCATAGAACCTTCGGATGACCTTTTAATGGGGGACGAGCATCTTAGCACTATTCCGGAAACGGAATCGTCTTGTGTTGAGAACCTTGTCCCAAACCCAAGTGAATCCGAGGTTATTTCTGGTGATATGTGTGATGACCCTCTCGATGATGATTCTTCTCCCACCCCGAAAGAACCTGTTGAGGTGATTTCCGAGTCTGAAAATGACTATACGTCATTTGACGATTCTTTATCGTGTGGAGACATCGAGTATGTAGAGGAGATACCTTCTGAGCTCGTCAGCTTGGAGGAAGTGAGAGATGTTGATCCCGAAGATCTTGATATGGACACTGACTTTGAAACGGATGATGAAGATATTCTTGTTGTGTTCGAGAAACCTTTCACTATGGCATTCACTAATCCTCTGTTTGACTTTGATTCTGAATTCACTCTAATTTCAGATAACCCCATCTTTGATATTCAGAATGAGGATAGTGACGTTTCTACATCTCCTTCTTTACCCCGAAGATAAGAAGAGTGGCAATCCCACTTCGACGTTAGACCTTCTCGAGGAGTTCGCCGATGAACTCGCTCTTATTGATCATTCTCCACCGGGAGATGGTGATGTGCACTTCGACTTTGAAGCCGACCTTACCGAATTGGAAAATCTTCTTTACAATTGGTCTTCTGATAATTCGTCAAGTGATACTCGTATTGAGGAGGTCGACTTTCTTTCTCCGGATGACTCGATACCTTCGGGTTTTCAGAGTGACGATTATAGCTTAGGTCCATCATCCACTCGTCCGCCTGCTAAACCGCCAGATGATGGAACCTCTTCTAAGCCTGATACGTATGTTTTCATTGCTTCAGTGGTGGATAAGATTTCTGAACATTCCGTCAATGTTCCTCAATCTAATCTTTTACCTACCCATTCCACCCGTTGTCAACTCATTGTCACTTTGCCTTCTCCCCCTATTTCTTCTCCGTGTCTTAACGCTTACGAGAGTGAAGATACCATCTTTGACCCCGGCATTTCTTCTTCTCTTGAGCCGGGAATATATCTCATCGGTGTGGAACTTTCACGTGCTTCAAATTTTTGTCCAAACATCTTGAATGAAAGTCGGATGGAGATTTTCTCTTCCACTTGCTTCCCCAAGGACAAATGAATTTGGGGTCGAGTCAAGCTAGCGACTCGGTTATCAAAAACAGTAGTTAAACATGGGTTTTCACCCGTGTGTACCACCCTAGTGTGGGGGAGTTACCCCCCGCTGTTGTATATAAGTTTTCTAAAAAAAAAAAAAAAAAAAAAAAAAAAAAAAAAAAAAAAAAAAAATTCAAATAATGGCCGTAGTATTTCCCTTTTACGTTCTATGTTTCGGCATAACCACCGGTACTTTGAATATTGAGGGCAATATTCATTTCTAGTGTGGGGGGGAATTCTCACGAATTTTATCATGTAAATATACCACCCAATTCCCCCATTTTTGGCCAATTTTTTTTTTATGGTTATCAGTCCGCCATGTCTAATAAACAAAAGGATTGGCTAATCCAGGAGCAAACGACTCTTGGTAAAGATATCTCAAATCCGTTGACGGCTTGCAATTTGCCCAAAATTGTATGGTGTTCAGCTCACCATATCTTTAATTAGTGAAGAGTTGGCTAGCCCGCAAGTTTATGGCTTGTGGTAAAGGCAGTTGGAAAACCATAATTGGTAATCGACTCACCAAATATATTTAATCTAAGAGTTGGCTAGTCCTGAAGCAAACGGCTTCTGGTAAAGACAAATCAAAACCGTTGAAAGCTGGTGGTTTGCTCAAAATCATTTGGTTATCGATGTACCAAGGTTCTTACTTGAACTGAAACATTTGGCTACTCCAGAAGTAATGGCTTTTGGTAAAGAGATTCAAATCCATTAAGTTTTCTCAAAAGATTGCTAGGGACTAGCAATAGTTTAGTGTGGGAGATTGATGAGTGTCTAAATACTCATCATTTTTATTCCTTCTACACTGCAAAAACAGTCAAAAACACTTTGAAAAGTCTCAAAAAGACAGAAAAAATATTTAGACTGTATTTTATGCATAAATTGTCAAATCTAGTCCCTGGTTATTCAAAGCAAGTTAATTTTTCATAAAAGGCCCTCAGGGATTTTCAAGTTGTCAAAATTAGCCTTATAAAATTCAATTTTGCAAAATGGCAACTTTAGTCCCTGAAATTTCAAAGATTGACAGAAATTACCCCAGGACATTTTTAATTTGAAAATTATTATTTTTGGTCCTTGGGAAAATTAAACTTGTCATAATAGGTCCTTTTGATAAATTTTTGAAAAGTGCAGTTTCAGTCCTTGGTTTTTGTGGAATTGCAATATTGGTCCTTATGTCTACAAACCAGCCTTGAACCCCCACCAAACCAGTCTTGACCTCTGCCATAAACACTTGACCCCTTCCACTTCCACTTGACCTCTTAATTTGACCCATCACCCAAATAAAAACGCCTCTCTTCCCTCTTCCCCATCTTCTGCTTCTTTCTCTTCAACCCAAACACTCAACCTCACCTTAAACCCTTTTACCCAGCTTCATCAAAACCCAAAACCTCCACCACCTCCTTTACCCAGTCACCCCCAATTCCCAAACCCACTCACTCATCCTCTCCTTCTCCCAAGATGTCCAAGTCATCAATCCTTAGCTACAAAGGACCCATGGACGGCTCTGATTGCTCCTCAAGTGTACCTAACATATTGATGGTCAAGATTAATCCAAGAAAGCACAAGTGAAGATTTGAAGACCATCAAGATTTTAGTATAAAAGGAGAACTTCTAGCCATGATAAGGCATTAGGTTTTAGTTTTAAAAAAGTTTAGCTTTCTGTTTTTTTTAAATTGTAATTTGCTTTTTTTTAATGAAAAGAAGTTTTTTTTAGCCTTATTGCTTATTTCGCTAATAAGCACTTTAAGTGCTTATTAGCTTATTGTCTCATTTAAACTGTTTTTTTTATTATTCAAAGCCCATTTTAGTTTTTACTTAAGAAAATACCAGGTTAAGCTCTGAAATCAGTTTTTAAAATAGTTTAACACCCCATGAGTTGTGTTTGGCTTAAGCTTATTTAGTAGTCTAATAAGTAGTTTTACCCATTTTTACTTGCACAGTCAAACTTCCTTTTAAGCCTTTAGTTGTTTTTACAAGCTCTAATTTGTTTTCACAAGGTTTTACAAGTTTTGGTTGGAAGAAGAAAGTTTACTGTCTAAAAATTTTGCACAAGAACAGCAGCCATAGCTGCTGTTCAAAGGCTCTTAAGGTAGCTTATATTTAATCGAAACTCTTCCAAAATTTCTTTTCCTACATCTTTACTTACTCAACTCAACATAGCATAGGGTTATTTGCATTTAGTATTGCTATTCGTAGCTTAATTTAGCACTAATATTTCTGCACTTAGCCATTTCATTACTGTTATGTACTGCAACTATAATGGCCAAGTGGCTTCACTGTTCGATTTTTAATTTGCTTATTATGAGGCCTTATGATCTGATTTTTGGTATGCTTAATCTAGGGTAGGTCATATAGCTTATTCACATTTTTGTTGAATTTTATCTTAGCTTATAAGTAGCTTTTTAGGAGCTCCAAACAGCCCCCTTAGGCTGTTTTACAGCAGCACTGCAGCCCCACATCAGCCTAGTGCACTCCTTAGTTTTAGCTTATTTCATATTCCCTTTAGCTTATTTAGGATTCTTATTGGTCATTAGTATAATTAGGCTAGGTTAGTTCCCTTATCTGCCTTTTAGTGCTTAGTTGTAGCTTATTAGCTTATTTGCTCATTTTAGCTTTAAGTTCTACTTTAGCATAGATATCTTTGCCAACTGCTTATCCTCCTTATTCTGCTTATTTCCTTAGCTAGATTAGTGTATTTACTATTCTTGTAGCTTATCTTAAGTTTAGAATTCAGTATGTTAGCTTATTCTCATTCAAATTGCTTATTCATGTGTTTAAATGTGCTAAAAATTCTGTCAATATATGCTTGGTAGTGTACTGTTCCCATCAGGAATCAAAAAGCTGTCATAACAGCTTATTTAGAAATTTAAGTGTTTGATAAAATTGCTTATTTAGTTCTATTATTAAGTTGTTGAAAGAAAAATTGGAAAAAAAAAATATAATTTGCAAAAAGGTGCAAAGCACCAGGTTCGAACTCAAGCCTCTTGGCTCACCACACACACTCTTATCCAACTGCCCTTGGGACTTTAACTGGTCGTTTCATGCATTGTTAATCTCTTAACCACATATTCAGTTTTAAGCTTACTAGCTTATTAGGCTTTTAAAGTGCTTATTTCGTAAAGTAGTACCACAGTTTTTTATTTTTCTTAAAATCAGTTAGGTTCAAAGTAATTTTAGTGAATTTTTCAGAATTTTCTAAAATAGTTTAGTATTTTTTATAATTAAATTAGATTAAATTAGATTTTAATTCATAATAAATAATTTAAAAGTCGAAAAAATACCCGGCTTTTTCCTAAAATTATTTTTAGTCAAATAGAGCGTAGGAAAATTGATTTCACACCCGTAGCCCTTAAATTGCAAAAATTTTACGTTTATGGCTCGGGTTGTTTGCCGGTTTTTACGTTTTTACGTTTTAGCACCCTAGGACTTAGTCTAGCTTCGTTTTATCATTCCTTAGGCTTAGTGATAGTTTATTTTTAGTTTATTAGGGTTCCCTTTCCTTAATTACCTTCCCGTTAATTAATTTGTAGAAACATAATTCAAATCAACAAATCATTAAAAACCAATTCAAGTTCAAATCTCGAAACTCAACGACACCGTCAATTTCACACCTCGTTGGGACACGACCCTGGAAATCACTTGCCCGGTATCACTTTTATCACATTCGTGAGATTTGGCACGTTAACCTTTTTCCAAAAAGGTTGATTTGTCGAATTTCACGATTATTTTGATATACGTTGATATTGTGTTTTTCACCACTCACTTCACAACGAATCAAGTTCCATCTTCATTAGTGTCAAGTATATCTCTGGTCGTCTCAACTCGATACGGTCCTTCATCAATGGATTTGAGAATGTTGACACCATTTTCCTTTCCAAGGCAGTACAATCTGATTCGTTGAGCCCAAGAATCGTAGTCAGTTCTGTCAAGCATGGGTGGACGAGTATCTGACCCAGCTGCTTGAACATCCTCGGCAACAGTGGAGATGATAGTAGGAAAGTTGGTAGACATGTTAACAGATAATACGGGATTTTATATCTCTATGATTAAACCGAGAAATAGATTCTTTCACGGGATTTTACTAAATCAAGAGAAAACCGTAAACAATCACCCAAGTCGCTAGAAGATAATGCACCAAGTCGCTAACACCTAATTCGTTACACCACTAAGTCGCTAGAGTCCCAAGTCGCTAGACAAATGCAAGTCGCTAAGTAGTAACTCGCTAAGCCTCAAGTCGCTAGCAAAATTTTGGCAGCAATTCGCTACTCAAGTCGCTAAAGATACAAGTCGCTAAAGAGCAACTCGCTACAGACCAAGTCGCTACCACCAAGTCGCTACCCGTAGTGGAGAGTCCACTACTTGTACTGTTAATCGCTAGATCTCAGTCGCTAGCTCCAAAACTGTAACTCGCCACGAAATTGCAAAGCAAGTCGCTACGAAGAATAAAGTCCGAATGTCAAGTCGCTAGCAAGAAAACCACAAAAACATCACTTTTCAATCCAAAAACTACCCAACCACGATGATTCAAGCTTACCAAATCAAAACCTAAACACTTGTGATGATTCTAAACATAAAAGTACTATCAAACTCCAAACTTTAACACTAGAAATCACCCAAATGATGCAAAAACCACTAAACTTTTTCAAACTCAAAAACCACCTAAAAACCACTAGAAATCCAAAGATGTGCAAGATATGATCTAACCATGGCTCTTGATACCAATTGTTAGATATTAGTTTTCACATACACATCAAACCATAACAACAAGGTGGCGAATAAGTGGAATTCTAGAGAGAGAAAGTTAGAGGTTTAGGGAACTTTAGTGAGAGAAAGAAAATTCTTATTATGAGCTCCAACTCTCTACCTTGGAAGGTAGAGAGTATTTATAGTCTTACATAAATCGCCACACATCGGGCTGTGGATCAGGCATACAGTGGGTAAAGACCCGTCCGTCCTCCACGGTGTTACTTAACTAAATACTACTTAACTTAAAATAACTACGACTACGAGCTTTCTAACGATTACATATACTTGAGGTGACCGACTCTTTAATACCTGGAATTTCTAATTTCTAACAGAACATATCACTTTTGATGATGTCTAGGAACCCATGACACCCTAAGAAGGTGTATGGTAGGATTAGAATAGCTTCGGAGTTGTTTTGGATTGGTTAGAATAGGTTTTGCGCGAGAAAAACTCATTTCTACAACTATATATAAGGGTCTGTTGGTTTTTTTGAAATCTGGGAAAATTCGACAGGAGACAAAATATTTTGGGCTAGATATTTGGAAAATATACTTTAAAACGAAAAAGTGGCCGCTTGAATGGGTTAAAACGGAGTTATAACGAAGAAGTTATGCTATTTTCAAGTTTGACGACGAAAAATATTTGTTTCAGAAAATTCAGCATGTAATCTCGACTTTTTACGAGTCAAAAATGAGTCTTAAGCGTTATAAAATGTGTCGAATTATCGAAAATATATTAGTATATGTTAATACGAAACCGTGGATATAAAGAACGTAGAAAACAGACTTAAAACGAAGAAATTATGGCCAATTAAAGTTTAACGAAACTTATATTTTTTAACAGCAACATGTAAAAATATACATGCTGATATGATTTTAAATCGAGGTTTTGACCCCTTTCGGGTCCGAATTGGCTTAAGTGTAAAACACGAAAGTTGTCCGAAATGATGATTTACTCTTAATCGCGAGATTTTTAAGCTTAAAAGTGTAAAATGAGAGACTTAAGCATGGTCAAAGACGGACGATTTTTCTGAAAAAGTCAAAGTACCCATTGCTGATGGGAAATAAAATTGGTGTTTTTAAGCGTTTTCGAGTCCGTTTGAGCTTTGAAAACTTTACCAAATGCTATTGTATCACCTATAAATTATTAGGGAACGTTAGAAACCTTATAAAAACGATATTTTATAAGCACAAGGGTTTATTAAAATATAATGGAGTGTTTGGATTGCTTACTTAAATTACTCATTTTAGAGTCCATAAAAGAGTGTTTGGATCGGTGTTGTTTTAGTACACGAGGCTAATCCTAAGGATAGCTTGTTGTGGCTTAACGAACCGGATTAATATTTTTGAATGTGTAATTGTAATTGGGATATATTATGACTATCGTACTTATTTTCACAAGTATTAACACTTATATATTTTTCTCCATGATCGAGACCTCTATGATCAAAACTTAAATGCTAAAACTTTGAGATAATGATACAAGCTTCCCAAAATCGTTGAGTTTGTTTCCTAACACTCGATGTGCATCATTTTACGACTAGCTTTTCAAGGCCGTTTAGTCATTTTCATGAAATTGTCAAATGACATTATTTTACGACGAAAAGTTATAATTTCATAATAAATCACTAAATGACTATCGTAGGATATCATTTCAATGTAAATACATGTAAAGTAATTTAAAAATGGTCAAGACGTTATAAGATTATTTTTCGATGATAAGTATTATTTTCAAAAAAATTCACAAGTTGTATAGATATCATACGAATTACAAGCATAACATTACATCATAACTTATAATAGAACATATCATTCATCATAGGTCACGGTTAGAGGTTGCGCCTCATTTCAGCATTGCCATTATATCATCATTATCATTGCAACAGGTGAGTTTTCATAGCCCCATTTTCAATTGTTTTATACTATTTTGGGGGAGATACATGCTTAACTATTTTTCACAAGTACTTTAGATTTTTAAGGATAACTTCTATCATGATCACCATCATTTCAAAACCGAAAGTTGTACTATATCAACTGTTCTTGTTTGCGTGGTATAGTTCTACGTCGAATAAAGTGCTATGTCAGTTGACTACTGATACATTGGGTCATGTACTATTGATTATGTGCTATAGTTCTACGTCGAATAAAGTGCTATGTTAGTTGACTACTGATACATTGGGTCATGTACTATTGATTATGTGCTATGGTTCTAAGTCGAGTTAGGTACTATTGTGAATTCATTTGACATCATGTGTTTGAACATAAACTATACACATTTCGGCAGTGGGTTGTGAACACACAGGATGCAAGTTTTGTATGGGCGGAACTTGGAACTGAGTGGATTTACAATGCCTTTGCTGCATAAACGATTTTGAAAGGCTTTACATTGCAACGCAAACTCTATGAACTCACTCAACCTTTGTGTTGACACTTTTTAGCATGTTTTATCTCAGGTATCTAAGGCATACACTTCATGGCATGCATGTGGACTTGTCATAGAGTCGTGGTGACGACGCGTCTCACATGGGATTTATACACTTTAAAAACATCGTTTGGCTTGTATCAAATTTATTTCCGGACAAGTTGATTTTCATTTGGGACCTACACTTTGTAAACTCTGGTTATTTTATTAAATCAAACGATGTATTTTCCAAACGACACTTTAGGTCGTTCAATATAACTGTGATTGTGATGCTATGACAGTCATCCCCCAGGAATTCCATTCCGCTGCAAAACAGGTAATTTGGGGGTGTGACAATGCATTACTTGGTACAATCTCACTTTCACTTTGTTTCACATATTGATCATATGGGACAACATTGATATTACGCATATTTTCAATATCTGACTCAATAATTACAGTTGATTGTACTTTGTTATGTATCTTTTGCTCATCAACTTCATCGCATAATTTTAATACCTCAGAAATGAGTTTGTCTTTGGATGGACCAGCTTGTGGAGATGAAGAGACTTTAGGAGAGAGCATTGGAGAAATGCTAGCCATGAAGATGGTTTGTGAAGTGGGTTCTTCATCAACATCAGAGTCGTATGCATCACAATCAGCTACTTGAAAGGCATTCTGATGATTATGGCCTATCTCCTGAATTGGTTGCTCATCCACATCTGCATCATATGTCTTAGCATTTCCCTCAGCCAAGAACAACAACTCCTCTTCATCCAAAGCTGCACCATTATCCTGAGCTTGCACAAGCAACATCTTATCCCTGAAGTACTCAGCATTCTGAGGGCATTTTGGTGATGTGTAGTTCCTTGCAATGTGTCCCTCACCTCCACAATTGTAACATTTAATTGGCTTTGCTTGACCCTAATTTCCATTCCTTCCTCTATTCTGATTAGCAGCATAACCTCTACCAGCTCCACCTCTTGCTTGTTCGTACTGTCGTTCTTGAACTGGCTGCACCATAACCTTCCCATCTCTGACAGTGGCTTGATTATGTGGATTGGAAGCAGTTCTGAGATTGTTGTTGGTGTGTGGAAGAGAGTTCATGTTTTGACTAATCAGAAGAGCTAGTTGATTAATGAAGTTTCCCACGTGTGCATCAGCATCAGCTTGTTTGAACATAGGATCAGGAATGAGTTTGTGATTACCATTACCCATGGGTATGACTTGTGAGGCTTTGGTTGTGATTCTGATGTTTGAGTAGAAGGCAATTGAGTCATTTGAAGAGCTTGTCTCTCCCTGGTTGGTTTTGAACTAATTAAGAATCCTTTTTTCAAACATAACATGTCTCTCATTCTGAAGGAGGAAGGCATAGAGTTGCTCATAGTTTGTATTCTTCAATCCTTTAGTGAGCTTCACAGAAGTGACAAACTTGTGCCATTCGGGATTCATGTTGTTCACAAATTTTGAGTTCAGCTGAATGTTAGGCATAGTCATTCTGATGTTCCTCATATCATTAACAAGCTTGTGGAATCTCACATAGTACTCATAAACACTCTCATCTGGTTTCATCTTGAAGTGTTCAAATTCATCATAGAGTTGTGATTCTCTGTCTTCCATAGTTAATTCAGAACCTGAGAGAAGCATCTTGACATTATCCCATACTGCCTTTGCTTCGGTGTTGTGATTGATCAGCTTGTAGATATCTTTTGGAAGACCTTGAAGTACGATGTTAGAAGCCATGATATCAGCATCGAATATCTTTTTCTCCTTATCATCGAGCTCATCATATGTCTTTGGTCTGTCAATTCCATAGATCATTGTTCCATCTTCAGCTGTATCAATTAAGTCTCTAGTGGTCTCAACCCGATATGGTCCTTCATCAATGGATTTGAGAATGTTGACTCCATTTTCCTTTCCAAGACAGTACAATCTGATTCGTTGAGCCCACGAGTCGTAGTCAGTTCTGTCAAGCATGGGTGGACGAGTATCTGAACCAGCTGCTTGAACATCCTCGGCAACAGTGGAGATGATTGTAGGAGCGTTGGTAGACATGATGACAAATTAAAAGGGATTTTATAACTCTATGATTAAACCGGGAAATAGATTCTTTCACGGGATTTTACTAAATCAAGAGAAAACCGTATTCAAAGGATATTACCCAAGTCGCTAGGAAATCTTGAACCAAGTCGCTAACTACTAAGTCGCTATAATTCCAAGTCGCTAACACACAGTCAAGTCGCTATATATCAACTCGCTAAGATACAAGTCGCTAGCAAAATTTTGACAGCAATTCGCTAAGATCCAAGTCGCTAAAATGTCAAGTCGCTAAATAGCAACTCGCTATGCACCAAATTGCTACCACCAAGTCGCTAACGAATAAAAGTACAAGTCGCTAACGTCCACCAAGTCGCTACCCGTAGTGGAGAATCCACTAAGTGTACTGTTTGTCGGCTTGTCTCACTAGACAAGTCGCTAACCCTAACTCGCTACGACTTTCAACTACAACTCGCTACCAAATTGTAAAGCAAGTCGCTACCAAGAAAACTTTTCCGTGGCTCAAGTCGCTAGCATGAAAAACACATAAACACCACTTTTCAATCCAAAAACAACCCAACCACTATGATTGAAACCTTCTAAATCAAAACCTAAACACTTGAGATGATTCTAAACACAAAAGTACTACCAAAATCCAAACTTTAACACTAGAAATCAACCAAATGATACAAAAACTACTAAACTTTTTCAAACTCAAAAACCACCTAAAAACCACTAGAAATCCAAAGATATGTAAGATATGATCTAACCATGGCTCTTGATACCAATTGTAGGATATTGGATTTCACATACACATCAAACCATAACACAAAGTGGGCGTATAAAGGTGAGTTCTAGAGAGAGAAAGTTAGAGGTTTAGGGAACTTAGTGAGAGAAAGAAAATATCTTATTATGAGCTCCAACTCTCTACCTTGGAAGGTAGAGAGTATTTATAGTCTTACAATAAAACGCCACACAACGGGCTGTGGATCAGGCATACAGTGGGTAAAGACCCGTCCGTCCTCCACGGTGTTACGTAACTAAATACTACTTAACATAAAAGACCTACGACTACGAGCTTTCTAACGATTACATATACTTGAGGTGACCGACTCTTTAATACCTGGAATTTCTAATTCCTAACATCTAGGTTCCTCTTAAGGGCGAGATCACCACCTTTGAAGTCGAGCAAGCTCAAGTCCATGAGTTGCCATGCTTCCTCATCATCAAGACTACGGAAGTCTTCTTGTTGATGATTGTTTTTCTTTTCCTAAGAAGTGTTGAAGACATTTGTAAAAGGTGTCTCAAGTGTCAAGACGAAGATATTAGTGAAGGGTATCTATCGTCCACATCATTAGCACTTGTGGTAGGTGCTTAGAAGTCAAGACTAGAAGCATTATTGAAGGGTGCTTAGAAGTCAAGACATAAGACATTAGTGATGGGTGTCTTGAAGATCAAGTTGAAGGCATTAGTGAAAGGTGCCTTAGATGTACATTCGATATGTTGTGTTTCGATGTACAAGATAGACTAGTACTAGATCCAAGGATATTGATATCCTTGATGATGTTGTAAAAAGGAGTGGATCTCCTTTGGAATTAGTCCTTGGTGTAGTGTTGTGTAGTAGTTCCTCCATTGTAATGGAACTAGGTACTTAGCCTAGTACCTAATAAAGGGTAGGCGGCGTTGTGTAGGTGTGGTTCACCTTGGTGTGAAAGAACTAGGTACTTAGCCTAGTACCTTATAAAAGGTAGGCGACGTTGTGTTGGTGTGGTTCACCTTCGAGTGAAAGAACCCAGTGGTTAGCCTAGCACCGGAAAAAGGGTAGGCGACGTTGTGAAGGCTTCTCCGCCATAAGCAGATTGGTGTAGTGTTTACGAAGTCTCGAGTAGGTGACTCAGGGAGTGGAGTAGGGCAAGGAAGGTGTCCTTGTAGCCAAACCACTATAAATACTCGCGTTGTGGTTTTGTGCTTCTTACTCTTATCTTTTCATTACATACCTTTATATGCTTGTTTGTCAACATCCAAAACACACATCCAAATAGATTAACATAAGTTGATCTAAATAGTTTAAAAGGAAGTTTTAATTGGAAAAACTGTTCAACCCCCCCCCCTTCTAGTTTTCCACAAATCTAATGAGGATACAGAAGCTTTCGATGCATTGCAACAAGGGTTTGTCATGATTGCTAGAGCCTTCGGCCGATATTCAAACAAATCCAACAATCGCATTCGTACCTCATCAAACACAAGGAATCAGGCTGTTGTTAACAATGGACGTGTTGAAGTTCAGAATCGTGGTAATGTTCGTCAGATGGGCAGTGGTCAAGGGTTTAATGCTATTGGAAGGAATAACATGGGTGCTCCACAACAACGAGCTCAAGTGGTTGATCAGGGAAATGCTCCGACTGGAATTAATGGTCTACGTTGTTATAACTGTAATGAGAAGGGTCATCTGGCTAATTCATGCCCAAAGCCGAGGACAAGAGGCAGCGCTTATCACAAAGAGGCTCTACTCTTGCCTCTTAAGGATGAAGCTGGTGGAACTTTTACCAACAAGGAACAGAGCTTCATGGCAAATGCAGATTCTGATGACGACATGGAGGAATTGCAGGCTAATGCAGCAGTGATGCTAATGGCTAACATGCACGAACTCCACATGAGTGATACAGGCCCAGTGTATGACACTGATGGCTTGTCTCAGGTACCGGATCAAACTATATTCATTACTGATCTGATATCTCCGCTAACATCTGCATCCGACGAGGATCAGAGTGTTCAACATCAGCCATCTACATCTCATTCCAATCATAATCAAATAGATCCCGTAGTTATATTTGACGATCAAGATGACCTTATTATTAATACTGATAATCAAGTTGACTATGTGGTTATACTTGAGGATCTGACTAATGATCATGTTGAGACTCACGTTGAACAAGCTGAACTTTTTCCATTCCTGATATTGAGCTCATGACCTTATTTAATGACCAAAAATCTCAAATGGAAAAATGTCGTGACATCAATCAATAACTAAAGGACAAAAATGCACTGCTGACCAAGGACAATGAATGCTTAAAATATCAACTCAACATTTTTCAAACACAAGAAAAACGTGAAAAAGGTTTTGAAGTCGCTTTTGCTAAATCCTACAAAAAAGAAAAATCTTTGGAAAAACATATATGTGATCTAGTTGCATCTTAGAATGATTTGCTGTCTCAAATATAACAACTGAAATATGATCATAAACAACAACTTAACGCTCTCACTTTAGAAACTCAAAAAGCCAAGTCTGAGTTGTTAAATTGTCAAAAACAGTTATGTGAGTACAAAAAGCATTCAAAGAAACGAATAGATGACTATCTTGAAGAAATTGTCGGCTTACAAAACAAAATTAAATATTTTCAAAATGTTGTTTATAAACATGGTGAGTCAATCACAACTATTCAAAAGTTTACTTTTAAACAAAATCCAAGTGGATACAGACCGAATCTTGCTGATTACAAACCAAAGCTTTCAAATAGAGCATTCAAACCAAATCCGCAAGTCTACAGCGCAGAACATAGAATTGATGATTCCATTATGAGTGTTGTTGAATATAATCGCATGGAGGAACTAGATGCAGAAGACGAGAGTCGATCAAAATTAGAAAATGTTGTTTATAACAAACCATTTAACTATTCAAAAGCCATCACTTTCGTCACACAATAGGATAATTCTAACACACCTTGGGTTATCACGCCTATTTCTGAGTCTTCTAATGATGGTCCTCAACCCAATACTGCACAAATTAATGGTCCTTTACCTTCACTCAGTGAAGTCAAAACTTTACCTGAAAAATGTCAAATTCTTAAATATTTTGAAACATTCATATCGGACATCAAACTTTTGGAACGTGAAATTGAAATCAGTTCTGAAATAAAAGTTGAACATTTTCAATCGCCTCATGCGAGAGAACAAAGAGATATTTTTCAGAAAAGAATTTTACCTCATGTCCGGAATTTGAAAATGTGTGCAATATATTGGGAAAGGGATTTTCACAAGGAGCTTGGACTTATGAAAAGAGTTTTCGAGCAAACAGAAACATCGATTTCAAATACCAAACGTAAAAATAAAATGTTAAGAAAAGATGTTGATCGACTATTGGAAGATGTTATCTGTGCTGATACCATAAATGTTGTGTTATTACATTCTGTTGCATATGCATTTGATTATATCTCTGCTGATTCTGTTGATTCCGTTGCAAATGTTGAGAATACTGATACTGTGTGACAAATCAAGTCTTTAAAAGTTGAAAATGAGCGATTGTTAAATGAGCTTTCAAATGCAAAACGTTGTCTTCAATGGTGTCAAAAAGATTGTCAAAATCGAGAAATCGCTTTGCAAAACAAAATCAATCAGTTGCATACAAAAACTCTTAATCCGAAACTTGAGCAACTGGATGATGAAAACGTGTCTTTGAAGTGTCAAATTCCAAAATATGAACAAGAAATTTCAAAAGTTAAAAAGGAATATGGTGTCATATTTGATTTACTCAAAAAGACTCGTGCTCAAGTGTCGAAAGATGTTGATGATCATCTTGCATATACCAAAGATGTTTTACGACGAGATGGACTCACTCGTTCTAAAAATCTAGATTTGTTACACAAAATCCATGATCTAAAAGCAGAGTTGGTGAAACTTAAGTAAGATAGGAATAGGAACACAGTAGTAACTGCACCTAAACAGATTCAAAATCACTCCAGAACATCTGATGACAAACCACAAGAAACTAATGTGCTTCCGTTTACTAAAACAAGAATAGTTGCCTCTTTTCCAAACGCCTGCACTTCACAGCCTAGGAGCAATACAAGGAAGAATAGGAAGTTGCGACGTAAGAAAAGAACAATAAAGATCTCTGAAGTAGCAGAACACCTTAGGACTTTGAATAAAACTCAAGTTGCACCCACTTTAGATAGGGATTGAGTCGTAGAATAGCAACGTACTTTTCTAAGTGTCCCATTCTGGTACGTGTACTTTTTTTAAGTTGTAAAATAGTAATGTACTTTCCATAAGTGTCCAGTTCTAGTACGTGTACTTTTTTAAGTCGTAGAATAGCAATGTACTTTCCATAAGTGTTCCAATTTAGTACGTGGGATGACGTACCAAATTGGAACACTTATGGAAGTAGGACGTACCAAATTGGAACACTTATGGAAAGTACATTGCTATTCTACAACTTAAAAAAAGTACACGTACTAGAACGGGACACTTATGAAAGTTACATTGCTATTCTACATCTTAAAAAAATTACACGTACCAGAATGAGACACATGGAAAATTACGTTGCTATTCTATGACTCAATCCCCTTTAGATATTGCGTCTGACAAATGTAATGAACAAAGTTATGTAATGAGTGTTGAATCTTTAAGTACTCTTAATGTTTTGTTTGAAGCTTCTTGTGTTGGTTGTCGTAAAAGCATGTTTTCTGGTTGTCATGATAAATGTGTTGCTAAGGCTATCTTGAATCGTAAGCGGAATAATAGAAAACGGAATACCTCTAGGCCCACTAATGCTTCTAAGTCTGTGCTAGGTAAACCACCCTCTAGTGTTCCGGCTACGATCATTGATGTACCCATAGAATCCCCTTCACCTCTTAGGAAGAACTTATCACCTAGTGCATTTACTAAGACCAAAGCTAAGACTAGTTAGAGATGGTAGAAATGGTTACATAATACACTTGGCTTTAAATGGATACCTAAAATCATAAACATGTGTGTCTCAACTATAACTGCTTCAGAACCCTATAACTCTTTGGGTTCCACATCTACTTCTATTCCATCTGTGTCGTCTGTGTGTAATGCAGGTGATACAAATCATCCTATGGATTGTTGATAGCGGATGTTCCCGGCACATGACAGGCAATCTCAAACTGTTATCAAACTTTGTTTCAAAGTTCATTGGCACTGTCAGGTTCGGGAATGATCACTTCGCAGCTATCATGAGCTACGGAGATTACATCAATGGTAACATCGAAATTAGCAGGGTTTATTATGTGGAAGGCCTCGATCACAATCTCTTCTCATTTGGTCAATTCTGTGATGGAGATTTGGAAGTTGCTTTTCGGGAGAAAACTTGTTTCAATTGTGATCAACAAGGAAACGATCTTATGTCTGGTACCCGTACATCAAGTCTTTATACAATCTCAATGCAAGGCATGATTGCTTCATCTCCCATCTGTTTACTTTCAAAGGAAATATTTACAAAATCTTGGCTATGGCACCGTCGTCTCTCACATTTAAACTTTCAAACCATAACCAATCTTGCACGATACAAACTTGTTGAAGGTCTCCCAACATTTCGGTATTCTAAAGATCACCTATGATCAGCTTGTGAACAAGGGAAAAGCACTCGTGCTCACTTTCCTTCAAAGGTGGAACACAGCTCACAGCATGTGCTTCATCTTCTTCACATGGATTTGTGTGGCTCGATGCGCGTCCAGACGATTAATGGCAAACGCTACATATTGGTAATTGTAGATGACTACTCAAGATGGACTTGGGTTTATTTTCTTTGAAGTAAAGATCAAGCTCCACAGATGATCCTCACCTTTCTCACGAAAATTCAAGTTCAGCTCCGGAACAGACAAAGGAACTGAATTTGTGAATCAAACTCTTCATGCATATTATGAGAAAGTGGGAATTGAGCATCAAACATCAATTGCATGAACACCGGAACAAAATGGAGTTGTTGAAAGACGAAACCGTACGTTAGTGGAATTTGCAAGAACGATGTTGATAAATGCAAAACTTCCAGATTACTTGTGGGCTGAAGCCGTGTCAACTGCATGCTACACTCAGAATCGTTCAATGATTACCAAACGCCACAACAAAACACCTTATGAGCTTATCCACAACCGTAAACCGAATCTCAAACACTTTCATGTATTTGGATCCCTTTATTATCCGAATAATGATCGTGATGATTTTGGTAAGCTCAAAGCCAAAGCTGACATTGGAGTCTTTGTTGGATATTATGAAAACTCTAAGGGTTACCGGATCTGGAAACGATTATGGAAACGATTCATGCAAATTTTGATGAGCTTACAAAAATGGCTTCTGAGCATAACAGCTTGGAACCCCGGACATAACCGTCTAAACTTCCCTTAAACCTCATCATCAGCTGAACCAAGCCTACAACTTACTCGTCAACATATGGAACGACTATTTGTTCCTCTGTTTAGTGATGATATTGATCAACGTGCTCCAGATGTATCAACTGTTTCCGCTGCTCAACCTGATAATAATCCAATACCCGATACACCTGAAACAACAACAACTGTTGAAGAAGCACAACCAATTGATTCTACAACAACAGCCGAACAAACCGCATCCAATGACGTTGAACCAGCTGATGATCTTCTGAACAATGAAGTACTCCCACCCGCAAATTATGATCCAAATGCATTCTTCAATCCGTTTGCTAATGAAACTGCCATACCTGATGTTGCAGAATCATCCACAAGCCATTTGAATCCTCCTAATCTGCAGAATGTATATCAACCCTTCACAAATCGTTGGACGAAAGACCATCCTCTTGTGAACATTATTGGCAACCCAAATCAACCAGTCGTAACTAGACACCGCCTTCAGACTGACTGTGAACATTGCATTTATGCACTTACCGTCTGCCAAGCTGAAGCCAAAAATATTAAGGAAGCCATGACATACGACAACTGGATTGAATCCATGAAAGAAGAACTAAATCAGTTTTAACGTCTTGAAGTATGGGAATTGGTTGAAAAACCAACTAGGGTCTATGTTGTTGGTCTCAAATGGATTTAGAAAAACAAGCTAGATGCTGAAGGTACGGTTATCCGAAATAAGTCACGTCTGGTGGCTAAGGGTTATAGACATGAAGAAGTAATTGATTACGAGGAATCATTCGCATCGGTTGCTAGACTTGAGGTTGTTCGAATCTTTCTGGCATTCGCGGCTCACATGAACATCACGGTCTTTCAGATGGACGTCAAAACCGCTTTTCTAAATGGAAAACTGAAAGAAACGGTCTATGTGAGTCAACCAGAAGGATTTGTTGATCCAGAGTTCCCTAATCACGTCTACAAACTGAATAAGGCTCTCTGCGGTCTCAAACAAGCCCCTAGGGCGTGGTATGATAAGTTGTCATCCTTTCTTATCTCTAATAATTTCGTCAAAGGATCGGTCGACCCTAAACTAATCGTTCAAATTTATGTGGATGACATCATTTTTGGGTCAACACATCTAAAGTACTCAAACGCTTTTTCAAAACTTATGAAAAAACATTTTGAAATGTCCATGATGGGTGAACTTACGTTCTTTCTAGGAGTGCAAGTTCATCAATCACCCCGTGGTATTTTCTTGAGTCAGTCCAAATATGCTCTTGAAATTTTAAACAAAAATGGAATGCAAAACTCTGACACCTATGCCACAGCAATGGCACATACCAACAAACTGGACGCTGATTTGCATGGGAAATTGGTTGACCCTACCAAATACCGAAGTATCATTTGGTCTCTCATGTATCTAACAGCCAGTAGACCAGATATTGTCTTTGCTGTATATCTTTGCTCCCGTTATCAGTCGCGACCAAGTGAAACTCACCTCTCTGAGGCTAAAAGAATCCTCCAATACATCAAGGGAACCATTAACTTGTGGATCTGGTATCCGAAGGATTCTGGTTTTGAACTAATAGCTTTTTCAGACGCAGATCACGCAGGTTGCTTAGATTCTTGAAAAAGTACTGTAGGAGCTTTACAATTTCTTGGTAATAAACTGGTGTCATGGCAATCAAAGAAGCAGGATTGTACATCGCTGTTCTCAAACGAAGAAAAATATGTAGCCATGTCGGCGTGTTGTGCTCAAGTCATTTGGATGCGAAGACAACTCAAAGACTATGGTTACGTATTTGACAGAATCCTGATGTACTGCAACAATCGAAGTGCAATTGCGATCTCGTGCAACTCTGTTCAACATTCAAAGTCTAAGCACATCGATCTTCGATATCATTTCATCAAGGAGCATGTGGAAAAGGTACAGTTGAACTATACTTTGTGGGTACTGAATACCAACTGGCAGATCTTCTCACCAAAGCCTTAGCTCTTGCTAGGTTTACGTAGTTGGTCCACTGGATTGCTATGCGGTGTTTGACTCCAGAGGAACTGGATGAACTTTTAAAACAATCTTAAAACCTGTCAAACAGCAAAACCTCTTTTGTAAATACTTTCTCAAAAATAAAATACAAAATCAGAAAATCTATAAAATACAAAAATAATCTTCTCTCTAAATTCTTTTTAACATGGCAAGTACAATTCTTCCGTCAACACTTCACACTTTCAAAATTTTCAAAATTTTCTCGATTAAGTGTTGAGGGGGAGAAAGTAAATGTTTTTTGTTTCATAAAACCTTGTACTTGCATGTTACCTTATTCCGGTTGTATCTTTGATAATGGTGGTCACATTTCTGGTTCATTGACACTCCCCGGACCCAAATTTGTAAAACTTCTTTATTTCTAAAGTCAAGGGAGAGTGTCTTCATGTTTCTTTCCAAATATCGTGCTTTACGTAACCAAAATGGAAGTTATGGGCGTTGAATGAAAAATGATTGAGGTGGAGGGACCAAATTTGTTAAAAGTTTAAACTAATTTTTAATAGAACTCTCTACCTAAAATTCAAAAACACATTAACTCCTACATTTATTACCACAACCTACCAATCCTAAGCCTAATACTCATTCTGCTAATCTGTGCATTAAAATCCTGATTTGTAAGTGGTTTGATCATCATGTATTTACAAACATTGGTTTTTAATTTCATAAACATCCAACGGCTAGATTTTAAGTTTGGGGTGATTTTATGTTCTACGCGTATGCGTATGAACACTAAATCATCATTGGGTGTTTATGATGGTAAATGTTGTGTCAAAATGCTTAAAATCAAGTGTTATAAACATTTCCAACATCAAAATCCACCCAGAAAACATTTTAATCGTGTTTCAGAATTAGGGTTTTTGTGTGGATTTAGGGTTTTTCATATGAAAGTGTTTCTGGATAATTAGTTGATCATATGATGTTTAATGCATGTTTAATTGACCAAAATCAGTCTTGAATCATGACCAGAAACAGTAATTTTTTAGAAATTAAGAATTAGGGTTTATACTCGTATGAATTGGGAAATTTTGATTCATAAGGTTTTTGATGTTAAGACTTGTTGCAACACATTCATATTGACTCTAAGACATCCCAGAATTAATTTGGTGCATTTCCTATGGATGGATTTCTTATTCGTAATTCTTGAATTCTAGGGTTTAAGGTCTACGCGTAAGTAAATCTTACGCGTAACTGCTTATGAGTATGACTATATGTGTGAGATTGAAAAGGATTGAATTATATGCTAATGGACATGTTATGATGAACTTATTTCAGGTTTTATGCGTTAAAATTCAGAATCAAGGTTAACCAATGGATTTCTATGCATAAGGATCACCTTACGCGTAGAATGTTATTCGTAAGAGAAATCTTACACGTAAGGTTCTACATTGGACTACGTGTATCCTGTGAAGGATATGCGTAAACTTGAGTCTTACGCATAAGGTTCACTCTTACGAGTAAACCTTATGCATAAGCTCCAACATACGCTTACGCGTAAGCCTTATGCCAAGAGCTTTTTTCCTACGCGTAACATTTCTTACGCGTAAGAAGAGTTCCTATGCATAAGGTTATGCTTACGCGTATGGTCAACTATTTACGCATAAGCTTGCAATTTCTATGCTTAAGCCTTATTTTAACCATAATATTGAATTGTTACGCGTACAAACTTGTAAATAAATAAATCATAACGTCACAAAACCAAAATGTCACTAATAAGCTATAATGTTGTGTAAATAAGTGAAAATTTGGACTTTAAAACTCAAAATTGATAAATTCACGAAACTTATCACGACTACTTTGGACTATTGGACAAACAAGTGACGTTGGACTCGTAACATTCATCAACATAACATATTCAATAATTGGACAGTAAAATCAACTGTTGACTAACGTAATGTCTTTCGATATGTTGGTTCTTTTGGCTCAATATCTTTCAGATCACAATATGGACGTCACAATGCAAAATGTTAATGCACCGAATGTTCTCACAATGGAAGACATCTTCCCCACCGGTTACCAAATGAAGATTGGAAAGAACAATCTCAGAGTCGATTTTGATAACTTCACGTGTTCTGAGTCTTCTTGTCAAATTGCTGTGGATATTCTGAAGGCTCATCCTTACAAGAATATGCTCACCAATTCTGCAACTGTGCCGGAGACTTATGTTCACCAATTCTGGCATACCATGAAGAAGGTCAAAGGTCAAGATGCTGTGACAGTGACACTCAACAACAAACAAGTCACCATCACTCTAGTAGACTTAAGGGCTATTCTCCTTCTTCCTACCATCCGGCCTGCCAACTATGTTTCTTCTCCTTCGGAAGAGGTCACTCTCCAGTTCATGGTCGACATTGGCTATGATGAAGATGCTGGGATTATCACCAAACACTCTTCAGTAGATCTTAAGAATATTCCTCAGCCATGGAGAACCCTCTACATCATGGTTGACAGTGGTTATGAGCATCCCAAGCTCATGGAACTACAAGTATTTTGGGGCATGGTCAACATGATGCACATCAATTTCGAAAGTCTAATTTGGGATGACATGATGTCATATTTCAGGAAACCTGGCACCAAAATCCCTTGCATCAGATACACAAAACTGTTGATCCAGAGGATACTCGGGAATAATCCTGATATTCCTTTGAGACTTGATGACCCCAACCATCACTCCGTGTTGTTTGAGCCTACACTCAATGTCGTCAGGTTCAAAGAATCAACTACGAAAAAACAAGGTGCTGTTTTGCCAGATTGCCTTCTTACTGCTGAGATCAAGGAACTTTAATCGTACAAACGTTATCTGGAAGCAGTTGCATCAGGCAAAGTGGGGTTCATTGATGAGAAGTCTTCTGGTGTACCTGTCAAGAAGACGAGGAGATCAGGCAGTGCTGGAAGTGTTGCAAGCCCTGAGAGTACGAGAAAGTATCCAAAGAGGACTCACATACTCAAAAAGAGAATTCCATCAAAGGGTGTCATCCCTATTCCCAAACCAGAACCAAAACTGATGGACGAGGACTCGGAGGACACTGAAACTGATGAAGAGGTTATCTACTCAGAATTTGCAACAGATGATACACTTACAGTTGGAAAACCTCTCAGTCCCAAAACTGACAAGGGAAAAACTCCAGTTGCTGAGCAAGAGGAAGAAGAGAGCTCAGATGAAGAGCCACAGGATGAAGACAAAGATTACAAAAAAGAAATTGAAGAATCTCAGACTTCAACATGTTGCTAAGGAATTCAACCTACAACAAACTCGTGGCCCTGGAGGGTCAAGTGGTGGTGCACTAACCACACCAGTTTCCGATGCGGTTAATCAACCCGATAAGGGAACTGGTACCACCACCCACGAATCACATCAACAGCAACTAGAGGATGAGATCATTTTTGACTTTGAGGAACCTGATAAGAAGAAGGAGAAGACTGGGAAAATTACTGATGAAGATGTTGATGCTGCTGCTAAAGAAAAAGCAGAAGAAGAAGCTCTAGAAAAAGCAGATGAAGAAGCTAGGGTTAAGGCAGAAGAAAAGGCTAAAGCCGAAATGGAAGCCGATGATTATCTTTTAGATAGTCCCGAACGTAGCAAGGAACAAACTTCTGAGCCACCAAAGGACCCCGAGCCTCCTCATGACTAGTCATCGTCAGACTCATCTTCTCATTCATCATCACCACCATCCAAAGCCACCACCAGATCCACATCCAAATCGGTAAAGAAACCGACTGATACTTGGATATCATGTGCAAAGACTAAGATTGTCAAAGCTGTTAGGAAAGTAAGGAAGAAAGACGTGGTCAATAAGAAACTGAATCAACTTGAGGACATAATCAATTTTCTTCAAGATGTGATAAACGAGTTTTCAGATGAAAGGGAGCAGATTCAAAACATTCTAAACAGAGATATCCAAGGGGAAATGGATAAGACGATAAGAGAATACACACACAAGTTTCTCCTCGACACTGTCCCTTGAGTGATGATAACGCTACACGCGTCGTTCGGGGTCAAAGGAACTTCCTTTTCTTCGAGCAAGTTTTTCAACACCCTAGGCAGTGAACCTAATCGTTGTAGTGTAGTATTAGGGTAAGCCACGGGTATTGATATCGTTCTCTAGGGGAATAGGAATGCTAGTGAGAAGTTACTACGCTAAGGTTGGGGTTGAGGAAGATTATTTTTTATCTTTTTATATTTTTATGAAATGGAAAGGTACGAATCTCGGGGTTTGAATTTGGGAGGGTTGGTATTTCTACCGATTACTCTACTTATCTAATTATCTAATCTAAGGTGTATGTAGTCTATGTCTAATTAATGTGTGCTCGTATGATAGTTTAAAGATGTGTTTACTTAGGTTTTACTACTCCTTAATTATCTCCTATTGGTGGTTGAATTGTCACGTCCTTATTCCTAGTTGTGTTGTGTGTCTAAGGTTGTAGGGTATGCGTTTCTCCCTAACTCTTTGAACTTACCAAAGGGTCTCGTCTACAAAACCCACTAGGGATAATAAACTCTTACTCTAAGGCACTCTTTGGATGGTTTAGCTTACAACTACTCAAGGAGTCATATTCTAAGGTTCACAAAGATTTAATCAAGCATTAAGTACACAACGAATGACCTATCGCATTACTAGATCATTAATCAACTAAGATAAGAGACAACCAATCAATATTCAATAATTAAGTTTCATATACCCTAAGCAAACACACAAGTAAATTAGCCGGACATGGAAAACATGCAAGCATACACACAAATAATCAAATACATAATTGTATTAATGAAGTAAAACACTTATCTTGGTGTAACATAGGGTTTGGAACCCTAAAATACTGTACAAGACAGCCTTGGTTCGGTTTAGGTTTTTACTCCAAAAGAATACACACTAAATACTGAAAAATTCGGATTCTATATATAATATTACATATGCGACGGCGTCACCTTATGTTTTGTGACGCCGTCGTGTCGCCGTCATTAGGGTTTCGTCTTACCACGTTAGACTTGCGACAGCGTCACCTTATGCTTGTGACGCCGTCCTCTTCAGCTTCTGACGCCGTCTGGATTACATCTAGGCCGTCTGAGTTGCGACGGCCTACTCTTTTATAACTTGACGTTGTCACTTGAAAATAGGAGTTTTGGCTTCTGTCCCGTCACAAAAATCTTCCGACGGCGTCGCAATTAACACCTGACGCCGTCACCTTATGTTTTCAGCAGCTTTGAGTGTCTCGGTTCTGACTTTGGCCATTTTCTTCGTATATTCGCGCCTTTTCGTCCAAATAAGTGCCATTCCAGCATTTTGCCTTCAAGAGACCTAAAAAGTGAAAAGGAACGATATTAAGCAATAATGGATACAAAAGTGATCAAATAAGGGCTTAAACGACCCCTCAAAAAGGTACCTTTTAAAACCTTATCAAACATCCCTACACTTGATATTTGCTTGTCCTCAAGCAAATGTGCTTTTAGCCAATTAATTTATAAGTTAGGGGTCATGAAGCATTCGTTCAAAACGGTCCACAACACATATAAGCCCCGCAAAAGTCATAACAAGCACGGAAATTACATACTAGCACCTCACATGGGGTGTTTGGATACTCACATCTCTCTCGGGTGTATATAAAATAGAACAAATTGGAAATGGAAGATAAACACTCATTAACCGGTCCTAGTACATAGATTACCATAGGCTTGAGAATAGATCAAACCTCCATCGCTTTGGCGTAAGCACCTAGGAAAGACTATCAAAGAGGTCTTTAAAGGGTTGTAATGTTAGGCTTACGGTAGGGAAACAAAGGGTTTGGTGGGATAGGCTCTATAGTGGTGGCAAGTCAAAAATATCTTATGTTACAAGCATACGAAGAATGGCGTTGCTAAGCCAAGACTCGACACTCTAGACTCTAGCTAACTGAAATAAACAAACATAAATTTAAATGATAGATGAAGGATGGTAGCCCGTATGTTTTTGTTTTGTTTTTTTTTTTTTTTTTTTCATACACTTTTACTCTACCATCCTTTACGGTAACATCAAAATGAAAGGGATTTATAGCCACATCCCTACACTTGAGTTTTTATTATTCTAACACTAATTTGACCCGAATTGAAAAGATCAAAACACTTGGGGTACATTATTATGCAAACAAAGGGATTTTGAATTTAACGTTCCCTTCCCGTCATTTCATAAACTTTAACTTTTCCCATGAATCCCAATCGTCCCAAAACTGTATACAAAGGATATGACTCGACTTAGCAACTCATGCAAGCAACTAGATAATTGAACTAAGGGTTTAGGGTGATAACAATAATGCACTAAAAGTGAGTGCATACAAGGTAGGCTAAGGCGATTTGGGTGTATATTTGGGGGTGGGGTGTAAACAATGCTCTTCATTGATATTCCGGAAAAACCGAAACATCACGAGAACCGCGAAAAGGATAGGCTCTGAGGGGTTAACTAGGGGTATCGTGTACTAAAGATGAGTACAACGCAAAGGGTGTGGGGGAATTACTCAACCAATGTGGAAGAAGTAATTATATTACGGGTATCAAACAAGGGTTATCCTAATGCCTCTTATCATTTAGTTATTCCTAACTACACAAGTGTAGTCTTACTAGCGATCTTGGAATGCATCACAAAACAAGTTCTAGAATCTAATATACTACCGGTTCACACTCTAAGCATTAAAGATGAATGCTGTAATTCCTACTAATCTAAGGGCGATCCTCACATTTTGGGTGGAATTTAGGTGGTAAAGGGTTTTTGTGCTAGTCATGCAACTTCCTATCCGTGAGACGCTTTTGTTAAGACTAATGGCCCACTCCTATATGTCATGAAAAATTTTAAATTTGGTGCCAAAATTACCCTAACCGACATTTTCTCATGGTTTATTACACAAATACAATTAGACAAAGCAAATAATCAAGGATAAGTATAGTTTCAAAGTTCCCGTTTTATTTTCCCTCCCTACACTTAAACTGAACATTGTCCCCAATGTTCCCCGAAAGTATCAAAGTTATGATAATGGAAGGTAATTAAAAATGAAAGAAACTAGTACTCCCCTGATTAGCTCGGTAGGATCCGTGTAAAGTGGTGGTTAAATCCTTTCCAAGAAGAATTTATGCGTGAAAAGCTCCTTCCAATCTTATGTAACTTCTTCTTGATAAATTAAACCTGCACACTTGAAGAAAACAAATGCAACCTTTGCGTAAAATCGGCGGTAATAATATATATAAGACTCGATTTAAACTAGGATATAATGCTTGAGGAATGGATGTTTACAAAATTTCTGGAAAATTAAGACCTGGAAAATTCCAAATTTTTTTAAGAAGCTCCGAAAACGAGAAAAAAAATAATCTTAGTTTTTACTCCTTCCTGACGCCGTCAGGTTGCGATCCTGACGCCGTCAGGTTATCCTGACAAAAACTGGTCTGCGATTTTCAGAAAAAAATTCTGGAAATTTTACATCTTTAGAATCTGGAAAAATTTCTGCAAAACATCCATTATGACTCGATACAAGCATTTGACTCGAACAAACACACAAATATATCTTTTAATGAATTGTTATTCTCATGTTTACGTTTCCTTGAAAATGTGTCTAATCCTCCCTACACTTATCCCTTATGTAAAATACCTTTATATGCAATTAAGACGAGGTTAAAAACAAAATAAAGCATTTTTACAAAATTAAACATGAGAATAAACAATCAATAAAAGATATATGACACTAACAAGCAAACAATTAAGCATGGGTTGCCTCCCACGAAGCGCTTTTCTTTATTTAAGAGTCTTGTAGCTAGACTCGTAGTCGTGCTCCTACGTTGCCTCGCTTTGCATTCTCAATGAGAATTCTATCATGTTGATAAAATTTTCATCGACTCTATACCTAGGCCCTAGGGTCAAGCAATCCTTATAATAATGCCTCCTTCTTTCCCACATAAATTTATAACCTTTTTCAACATTGTCCTTGATTTTGTCCTCAAAAGCTTTGATGTTGTCTCGTTCATAAATGGGCAAGTGGCTATATTCATTTGTTTTCCAAGGCATCCTATAAGTGATCTCATCGGTTCCTTCCTTAAACCTAACCGTTCCATCATGCTTGTTATGGCTCATTTTAGATGTTTCAACAAACGGTTTCCCTAGCACTACTTGGGATAAGCTATAGTCAATGACGCATCCTACATCTTCTAGGACCATAAAATCAACTAGGTAGGTGAAATTTCCTATAAAGACATGCACATCCTTGACTCTTCCCACAAAGTTGCAAACTCCACCTGGATACTTAGGGTCTCTCCTAATATTAAGTCGCTCATTCATAATGTCATTGTAAACAGCAGATGACATCACATTAATGGGAGATTCCGTATCTATGTAAGCGTGGTCGACACTCCTATATCCGATCATACAAGGGATTTTTAGGTTCCAGGGATTTCCTCTCCTAATCTTTGGGCATATCCTAATGATAGGTGATCGTGGATTATTGATTATGTATTGATGGTAAGCAACCTCTTCCTTAGTGGGGTAAAGATTAAAGTAAGCACTATCTTCCACATTCACATTTTTGTTCATCATGCCATCTTCCGAATTACTGTTAATCTTAGAGCCAACTACAGAGGCGCTGACTACTTTCTCAACAGCTTCCCTAATTATACTATCGAATATTTTTTGCAAATCCTGAAGGTAGGTGTTCCTACTCACATAACGGCTTCGGCGGTTGTGTTGGTCATTAGTTTGGGTTTTGAGTGACAGTGATTTATTTGGTGTTGGGTTTTTGAGTGGTGGTTGGTTATCACCTTCCATGATGAAAAGTGATGGGATTACGAACAAAGGTCACGAAGAAGGGGGATAGACTAAGAGAAAGCTAAGAATGAGAAAAAAGTTTACTTGATAGGAATCAAGCAAAGAAAACCTAAATGAGGTGGATTACTAACTAGATATTCTATTCCCCGGCAGCGGCGCCAAAAACTTGATAACGCTACACGCGTCGTTCGGGGTCAAAGGAACTTCCTTTTCGTCGAGCAAGTTTTTCAACACCCTAGGCAGTGAACCTAATCGTTGTAGTGTAGTATTAGGGTAAGCCACGGGTATTGATATCGTTCTCTAGGGGAATAGGAATGCTAGTGAGAAGTTACTACGCTAAGGTTGGGGTTGAGGAAGATTATTTTTTATCTTTTTATATTTTTATGAAATGGAAAGGTACGAATCTCGGGGTTTGAATTTGGGGGGGGGGTTGGTATTTCTACCGATTACTCTACTTATCTAATTATCTAATCTAAGGTGTATGCAGTCTATGTCTAATTAATGTGTGCTTGTATGATAGTTTAAAGATGTGTTTACTTAGGTTTTACTACTCCTTAATTATCTCCTATTGGTGGTTGAATTGTCACGTCCTTATTCCTAGTTGCGTTGTGTGTCTAAGGTTGTAGGGTATGCGTTTCTCCCTAACTCTTTGAACTTACCAAAGGGTCTCGTCTACAAAACCCACTAGGGATAATAAACTCTTACTCTAAGGCACTCTTTGGATGGTTTAGCTTACAACTACTCAAGGAGTCATATTCTAAGGTTCACAAAGATTTAATCAAGCATTAAGTACACAACGAATGACCTATCACTTTACTAGATCATTAACCAACTAATATAAGAGACAACCAATCAATATTCAATAATTAAGTTTCATATACCCTAAGAAAACACACAAGTAAATTAGCCGGAAATGGAAAACATGCAAGCATACACACAAATAATCAAAGACATAATTGTATTAATGAAGTAAAACACTTATCTTGGTGTAAGAGAGGGTTTGGAACCCTAAAATACTGTACAAGACAGCCTTGGTTCGGTTTAGGTTTTTAATCCAAAAGACTACACACTAAATACTGAAAAATTCGGATTCTATATATAATATTACATATGCGACGGCGTCACCTTATGTTTTGTGACGCCGTCGTGTCGGCGTCATTAGGGTTTCGTCTTGGCCACGTTAGACTTGCGACGGCGTCACCTTATGCTTGTGACGTCGTCCTCTTCAGCTTCTGACGCCGTCTGGATTACATCTAGGCCGTCTGAGTTGCGACGGCCTACTCTTTTATAACTTGACGTCGTCACTTGAAAATAGGAGTTTTGGCTTCTGTCCCGTCACAAAAATCTTCCGACGGCGTCACAATTAACACCTGACGCCGTCACCTTATGTTTTCAGTAGCTTTGAGTGTCTCGATTATGAATTTGGCCATTTTCTTCGTATATTCGCGCCTTTTCGTCCAAATAAGTGTCATTCCAGCATTTTGCCTTCAAGAGACCTAAAAAGTGAAAAGGAACAATATTAAGCAATAACGGATACAAAAGTGATCAAATAAGGGCTTAAACGACCCCTCAAAAAGGTACCTTTTAAAACCTTATCAAGTGACAAGAAAGATGTTCACCAGACAACTTTATCTGAATCTCATGCAATTGGTCAAGCAAATAATGCAATCTACTCTTGTAGCAATGAAGATCAATCCAATTGAACTTGCAGTTGTCTCCGATGCAGAGTTGATTTCCAAGCTTGTGTTGCAAATGTCTAAATGATCTGCAACGTTTACTTCTGATGAAGCTAAACTATTTGAGGCATTGCTGGAATATCAACTTAAAACCTCATGCAAACAGACAGCGGAGAAGGCTAAACGTCCAAGAGACGATGATGATGCAGATAAAGATTTTGAACCGAAACGAAAGAAGAAAAATGATGATTCATCTTCTATTCCACCACCACCTCAAAGGACCTCCACTCAAAGAAGTTCTCCACAACGGTCTCCTGCTACTGATAAACCTCAGGACTCTGTGTCACCACCACAAACAGAGAAAACCGGTGATCACTTTGAATACACTGGTGGTGACAATGAAGAAATTCCTTAGCCCAAACAACAACCTACTTCTTCTACATCAACAAAGAAACCAGCATCATCACCAAAGCTTAAGAAGAAGGGAAAGATCAAAGTTGTGTCATGGCTAGATGATGATGACACTGAAGAGTATGACTGGTTCTCAAAACTTGTTGATGCAACCCCTCAGTTACCGAAAGGTCAAGAACCGGTAGATGGTCGAACGATGGAGCATGTGAAGCTTATATAAGAAAAGTTCAAGGTGAAGAAGATGACAAAAGCAGAGTTGAGGTGAATCAAGAACAACGCTTTTCAATTGCTTAAGGACAGCTCGGACAGTGCCATTGAAGTCGAATATCATCTCGACAACATAGCACGGGACATGTCCAACAACATCGACTGGCTCAACCCTGAAGCTAACATCGACTTTACCAGACAAGACAAAGCTCCATATTACACAGACTGGACAAAACCACTACCTACCATTGGCCGACCGAATCAACCTAAGAGTCCCTATCGTTACTTCTTCAACAATGACTTGGAATTCCTTCTACACGGTAGTGATGTTTCCTAGAAATACGCTACATCACTCACCTTCCCTTTCCTGACTGTATGGGATTCATCATTGGCCTGAACGAAGAAGAATCTACTACAGAAGCTGCCAGGTTCTAAAGTCAAAAAAGGAAGTGTTCCGTGACAAACGAATCATTGCAATTATGCATGTTACCCTGTCGTCGAAGTGGGACTACACATTCCTAAATAAAATTGTGGTCAAACAACAAGACGAACAGGAATATGACTTTACAGAAGCAGATTTCCCAAGATTATCGCTCAATGACATTGAAGACATGTATCTTGCCAAGGTACAAGGACGAATGCGACAATTCTCTACAAATATCCAACGCGAGTACATCAAGTCATTGCTAATATTCATAAGAAGCATCGTGATCCAAGAACGTGTAGAAGATATTCAACATGCCGTGGAATCATACCAGAAGCGTGTTAATCTCACAAAACTACAGCTAGACCTTCCCAACATAAACCAACTTGCTCAGTACACCCTTATCAGGAAACCATTTGGTTTAGTCTACCGTAGTGAACTACACCATAATTGCTTCATGGCCTGCAAAGATCTTCATAAGTTTGGGTATCACACATTAAAGAAGGTTCGGGACGGGTTAGCATACAGGTTAAAGGAGATCCATGACGGCATAGGGTCACCGAAGAGATGGAATTTGAGGGATAGGATGGATGTGAAGATGATCATCACTCGGATTGATGAAAGGATGTTCAGACGGGATCAAATAAGAACGTTGGAGAGTTTCGTAGGTGGTCGTCCAAGCATATCTCTCACAGGCTACCAACATCCAGAACGCATCCCTGGAGTTATTGACGGACTTCCTGGTACTCTTGATTCTCCTTGATCTGTTTCCTTATCATTATTTGGATGTGTGATTTATATCTGACAATGGCTTGTGCACACATAACAGTGTACAACCCGTACTTGTAATGAAATGACCATGTGGTACGCTTCAGTGCCACAATCCTAAAAAAGGAGCGAAAGCTTTTTACTTTTGAGTAAAACTAATCAAAAGTTTCAATTTTCAAAGTTTTGCTCAAAAGGACAAGTACTTCCCCTTATGGTTTTTTCAAAACCTCAAAAGTTAATATCACTTGTTGAGGGGGAGTATTTGCTTAAAAACTGTGTTCACAAAATTGTTCTTCGTGGTAATCTTCCCACAAAACTCGAAATGGACATATTCGACATCAAAATTTCGTCAAAAATAACATTTATATGCCATTTTTGAGGGGGAGAAAAATTATGTGATAAGAAATATGTTGTGGATTGCTAATGAATCATCATGTCAAAGACTTAACCAATGAATTGACGAGATCTAAAATGTTAGTAACTCGAAAAGACTTGTCCGGGACGGGTAATAATTTCAAGCTAGTTCGCAAGTGATGTAAACGTGTCTCACAAAGGACTTGTCCTAGTAGAATGTACCATTCGAGAAACTCTTGGTAGACATGAACTTTGACAGGTTTGACAACCTTTCGAGGTTTGTCCACACCTTCAAGGTAGCTAATAGAGCTAGTTGTCAACTAAAAGATGACAATGTAACTCTTTAACTATGCAACGTAACCGTGTCTCGCGGGGAATTGTCTATCTTGAGTTGATCAATTCAAAAGTGCGCGCTCTTCTCTCACCGTGCAAATTTCTGTCAAAATTCTTAAGCACGTGTGGAGGGGGAGTATTTCTGCAAAATAAAAAACTCTCACAGTGGTACTAAATGCTTTTATTCATAACCACTTTGAGAGATTTTCATGAAAATTGGTTTTATGGCAACATAGGTTAGTCATGGAGTTATAAGGTGACTAAGGTTAGGAATAACCGTCCTATGATCCGCCAGAGCTGGAGGGATCTACCCAAGGACACCACCAATAGTTAGAATTAGAAGTCCTTAGGTATGATTATAAAAAGGAGAAAATGAGAATCAGAGAAAGAAGGAGTTGAAGAAGTAAAAAGAAAAGTAAAGAAAAGGGTGAAAAGAAATAGCCCTCCAGATTATTCAACTTAGGGCAGACACCGGGTTCAACGCATATGCTACTGGTTGTCACTAGATGACACCGGTATTGAAGAACAAAGTCGTCATGGACCCAGTGACGCATGCACTAAACCTTCTTAGCCACTCAAGTTTCTCTCAACAGAAGCTTGTTTCATTCTCACAGGGAACCCTACGTAAACTATCGGCTTTCTCTTTGAGATTGCTGGTATTGAAGAAGGAGACCCTCTCCCTAGTCTCTGCTCAGGAAAACCAAAGCGCACTATTAAGTCTAGAGCCATGAGATTTATCAAAAGATCTCTTAGGTACACTTGACATTTTGTCACACCCCCAATTTACCTGTTTTGCAGCGGAATGGAATTCCTGGGGATTGACTGTCATAGCACCACATCACAGTTATATTGAACGACCTAAAGTGTCGTTTTAAAAAAAAAACACATCGTTGGATATTTCATAAAAACAATCAGAGTACAACATCGGTCCCAAAAGGTTTACAAAGTTTACGGAAATACAAATATGTTACAAATCCAAACGATGTTTTGAAATAAAGTGCCATAATGTACATAATGTAAGTCGACGCCGCGACTCAAAATGTAGGTCCCTAAACCATGTCATGATGATAATGCCTCAGTTACCTGAAAATACATTGCTAAAAACGGTCAACAATAATGTTGGTGAGAAATCATAGGTTTATGTAAATGTTTTATACGACTACACAAGTATTGATCAGGCATGACAATCCAGTCACGTAAAAATAATGTTACAATTGCTCTAAGCCCATGACCCCGAAACTAGACTGTTCAATAATGTATGCCCCTGCAGAGTGTTTGCCAGACAACTCCGTAATGTAATCAAATGAAATGCATCCGTTTGCCTGGTTGGGATTCACCAACCCGGATGGAGGCGTCACCCTCGATAGATCTATCCACTCATCCTCGCTTCAAAGATTAACGGTTCATGTTCAAGTAATGGGGACTTTCAAATTGGCAATTTTGGTAACTTAAGCAATGTAATGAATTTAACATACTTGGTATCGTACAAAAAAAAAATGTAGTGCAATGTATTCTCCCCCGTGGGTTTGAAAATAATCGAAAGCATGTAAAACGGGGCTATGAAAACTCACTTGGATAAACTGGAATAACGGCAAAAGTGAGTACACTGAGGTTTAATGTAATGCGTCAACCGGGACCTATTATCAATGATATGATATGTCATGAGTTGCAATGTAATGTTATGCATGCACTTCGTATGTTATTTATACCATTTACGGTTTTTGAAAATATTACTCGTCGTCGAAAAATACTCTTTTGACGTCTTGACCAATTAAAAATATATTTACATGATTTTACGTCAAAATGTCATCCTACAATGTTTTTATAATGATTTTTGGTGAAATTACAACTTTTCGTCGCAAAACAATGTCGACGGAATTTTCATGAAATCAACAAAAATGGCTCCGGAAAAATAGTCGTAAAACGGTGTACGTCGGTCGTTAGAGAACGAACTCGACGGTTTTGGAAAGTTTGTATCAATATCTAGAAATTTCAGTTCAGGAGTTTTCGTTCAAAAGGTCTCGATCATAAAGATATCAAAGGTTAAAGATGGTGGGTTTTGCTAATTGTGTGCAGGAAATGAGTTTCGGCCAAGTTTGAACATCCGTAATTTATTTACTGTAACTCCGCTTTACAAACGGCTTTTTGTTTTGAAAAATATGGCCGATGCACTTGATTTTACTAGAAGACATTTTGTTCCAAAAAGTTTCACATCATCGTTAAAAACAGCCGCAAACATAGCCTTTACAGCTAATGAAATACTTGTAACGTAAAAATAATATAGTTTTTCAGAAAATAATATTTACGGCAACTTTATGAAAACGGCCATATCTTTGTCGTTTTAAATCCGTTTTCTACGTATAATACGTCCTTAGCTTCGTATCGAAGTAAACTAATATATTTTTGACAAGTCGAAATAATTTGTGAAGCTTAAGGCTCGTTTTTGACCCGAAAATACTAAAAACAGCAAGCTGAAATTTTCTGAAAACTATACGTTTCGTCGTCAAACTTTAAAAATCCATAACTTCTTCGTTATAAGTCCGTTTTTATCCGTTCAAGCGGCCACGGATTCGTTTTAAAGTATATTTTCTAAATATCAAGGCCAAAATTTCGTACCAACAGTAGGTTTTTCCAGAAATTCGAATTAAGGACAGAACACAATTATATAGTTATCGAAAATAGTTTTTCTCGGACAAAACCTATTCTAATCCCTTCAAATCAACTCCAAACTAATCTAATCCTACCATACACCTTCTTAGGGTGTCATGGGTTCCTAATCACCATCAAGACCAAAGAATACCATGGGAATATTTATAGGATGACCATAAGTATATAAATAACTTTAAAATCATGAAATAAATGGTATAAATCACATATCATGCATATCATCTCCAAAAATGAAAAGAAACATATGAAAATGACAAGGAAACATGAAAATGATAAAAACATGCTTACTAGTGGTAGTGATGAGGTGAAAGTAACAAGGATTAAACTTAAATATCCTTGGTTTTTATTTCAAAACCATATAAAGGATATAACTAGGTTGAAATAACACTTGAACTCAATAAAAATTTTTGATCCCCTTGGCACCTTGACGCTTGGCCGGTTTTGTGATGCCCCAAAGAAGAGAGAAAAACAACTTTTAACATTTTGAAGAATGAGAAATGTATGAGAAAAATAATTGAGTTGTAAGACTTTTGAGGTGAAGTGAATTATGAGAAAAACACAAACCATACAACATTTATAACACACCCTCCCCTATGGCCGGTTTTAGGGGAGGGTTGTCTCTCCAAAATATATATATATATTTTTTTTTAAATTGAAAGTATATGTATTTACTTGTACAATTGTAAGAAATGTGTAAGATAAATAAGTCTTGTAAGGTAAATGGTAAAATTTTGGTACAAGTAAGTTTTTATTAGGTCAAAATAGGATGTAATGAGATGATAAAAATTGTAAAAATACTTTCCTTGTGAAAATTGAGTGATAAAATAATTATCGTAAAATTTTTAAGAAAACGACGTAATAATTAAACTTTAACGATTTAAGTACCAAATAAATTTGAAACACTAGGAAAACTAAAAATATAGTTTTTATAAACTAAATGTAAGTTTAAAAATACCTCGGGATCATTTTTGAAAGTAACGGATTAAATGTTAAAATAAAAACTCACGCGATAAAGATTATTAAATATAAAAATTACGCGTTGCAAGTGAAAATGAAATGTCGTGAATGTACTAATGAGATGCACATGATGTCAATGAAATGTAGACTAATCATAGTCCATATGAAATGTACGTGATGTCATGATCATGAATTCGCCGCTAAACCTCCAAGGTTACGCGAATTTGAAACAAGTAAACCAAGTTTGCTATAAATGTTGAAATAATGAAACATAAATTGTGTCGAGAAATGACCTGAAAGTACGGGTTGTCACATTCGCCCATCCAAAAAGGAATTCAGTCCCTGAATTCAGTTCGTGTAAGTCTATCGAATTTTTTAGTTTATGATGAATATCGAGGAGAGAAGACATGGAGAAATGTAGTTACTGTTGTCGATGATTGAGAGTGTACAAAACATCGTATTGGGTAAATCTCGCATGAGTAATACTTTGACTTGTGGAATATGTGAACATTTTGCTTGCACTAAGATTTATAAATAGCCGCTCCCAACATAACATGATCCCTCCAGAATTAGACATAGTTAGCTAGGCTATGTATAATTAAGGAACGATGATGTGACGTTCGGTTTAGTTGTTATAACTCTCGATGCTTACAAGGATTTAAACCGTGTCGTTAAAATGGTCGATAAAGTAAAAAAGAAATAACATTTTCGAAAGTGATATTGAATCGAAAGGAAATAAAGTACAATAGATGAGAATATTTACAACGAGTGGTTTATCAAAAGTAGTACATCTTAGGTTATAAGGATTCGGATACGATGAAAACATAAACTTAGTACGACATAGTACATAAGGAGAAATAAGACTGTTAGTTTCCGATTTTCTTCAGTCTTTCGTGTCGTTGGTACCTTGACGAGCTTCTCCTTTTCCTAATCCATGAGCACCTTCAACTTGCTGACCTTGGTTTTTGAGGACATTGATTCCGATAGTGTCCTTGCTCCCCACATCTGAAACATGTAATTATAGTTTTTCCTTTACAATCCCTGGCTAGATGTCCCGGTTTTTGGCATTCGCGGCACTTGGCAGGGCAAGGACCCGTGTGATGATACTTACATCGATTACATAGTGGTTTAGCCCCAACATATCCTTTTCCCTTGCAGTCCTTAGCAAGGTGTCCCACTGTTTGACAGATAAAGCATATACCACATGGACCATTATGATGTAGAGTGCATTGATGGCATCGTGGCAAGTTTCCAGTATAAGTTCTTTCCTTTGTTGGTGCAGCAACATGAACCCTGACAGCTTCTTGTCTTCTATTTTGTTGTTGGTGATGGTTAGTGTTACAGCTTTGGTTGTTGTTGTTATAACCTCCCTGGTCATTTTCCCATTTCCTTTTGTTGTTGTTAGTTTGGTTGTCGCGGTTGTTGTTGGTTTGATCGTTGTCATTGTTGTGGTGGTTATTGTTGATAATGTTTTCCCTTTTCACAACTTGAGCCATGAGTAATTGAGTTACCTTGATGGTCTCTTCAATTGTTTGCGAATCGAAAGAGGCTACCTCTCCTTGAATGCATTTTGGAAGTCCTCCAATGAAACTTTCCAGTAGTTTCTCATTGTCCATAACCATATATGGGCATAAAGCAGCCAACTCTTGAAACCTTCTGATGTAGGTCTCAATGTCATAACCAACGGTCACTAGCCCAATAAATTCCATTTTCAATTTCTTCATCTCCTTGGGTGGGCAATACTTCTTAGTCATCAACCTCTTGAATTGATCCCATGAGAGTTTATAAGCATTTTCCATACTAATAGGTTGTGCATAATGATTCCACCATAACATTGCCTCATCCAAGAGTGTACTAGTAGCAAATTTCACCTTGCAGTCATCTGGGCAATCGCATATAAGAAATAACAACTCGGTCCTTTCCAACCAACGGATCATAGTAATGGCTCCTTCTGTGCCTCTGAACTTCGGGGGGTCACTGCTCTTAAAGTCCATGTATGTACCACTTCGAACTCTCGAATCTCCTGCAACTCCTGTAGTAGTAGCATGTCTAGTAGTTTCAGTAACAGCCGTGGTCTCGACAGCGGCAGCAGCAGCAGCTATCGTTGCCCGTTCTTTCTCTAGTTCCCTAGCTATACAATCCTTTATATACTTTTGGATAGCAGCTGGTGTCATTTCTAGTGCGGCTTTCTTCGACGCCATAACTCTTCAAAATGAAAGGAAAATGAGACGTGTCAAATCCTATGTTAAGAATAGGCGCTCTAAAGAGAAGTGATAGAAGGTGGTAAGTTTGAAGGTATTTTCAAAATGATCGACGGGTTCCGAAAAGATGGGTTATTAGGTGTTGTAAGTGCTTCAAATGTAGTTCATCCCTAATATTGTTATCATGCTAGCAAGAAGATAGATATCATCTCAAACTATGTCGAAGAATGTTTGTTCTAGTTTCACTTGTAGATGGGGAGTCATTGATTGTCCGACATGTTCAAACCTGTGGCATCTCTTGATATGGAAATGAGGTTACTTGGAATTTCTAGAGAACACAATGCCTTAGGGGAAGTCTATATCGATAGCCTTAATTTAACCAAATTTTCCTTTAAGGGAACTCATTGAAGGGAAGTTCACATATTGTTGAAGCTATGTTTAGTGAAATGTTCTGTAGCCTCAGATAGAAGACTTGGTATATCCCTATAGTGTTGTTTCATGGGTGTTCGCTTCGTATTAAATCTCGTAACTCGGTCTAGCTAGTACTTTTGGAATGATAGAGTTTGGATTCTAATTCAAAATAGTGGTTCGGAATATCTCGTGATGTCTTAAGATTTTTGTTGAGTTTTGAATCATCCTACCTCCTAGTTCTAGTCCTTGTTGGTAATCCCCAAAATTCTTCCATTGTTTTCTTGTATCGAGGAATCCTCCTCACAGATGGTATAGGAAGTCTTTCTAAAAAAAAAAGTTCACTCGTCAAATCCTAACTTATCGGTTGAGTGAGAGATAAATGGCGTAAGCATCTATAGAGTGTTAACAGAAAGGAATGTTTATGCACAATATGTTTGATTATAAAACTTTGCTTTCAAACGAAAATAAATAGTTTGTAAGAAAATTACAGTAAAGTTTATGAAAAGGTTTGTAAAACCACTTTATTGAGTAACAAGAAACATTTTTATCATTTACAGTTTAATAATAAATCTTAGTTGTGGCTTGGTGTAAAAGTAACAACTTGTTAAAGTGATTTTTTAACAGCTTATATAGTGATAGAAAACGGCTTAACAATGGTAGTGAAATGTTTTGGTAAGACACAAATCAGATTATAACATAACTCGTGAAATGATTTGTAAAATAGCTTCCAAGAAAACAATTTATCGTTTGTCGAATAATAGAAGATTTCGTAGTTCAATTAATATCAAGCTGGTTTATAGGTTGGGAATATAATAGTTAGTAAAGTAAAGGCGAATAGTTTGTGAGGTAAGCGTACCAAGTTTTATGATTTTAAATCAGGCAGTGGCTAAAATAGTTCACCAAAAGGGTAAAATAGTTTATAAGACTGCGATATTACTTGCAGGAAAAATTTGTAATATAGTTTGTAACTTGCTATTGCAATTGTTTGTTGTTTTATAAAATAATAGCAAATTAATCGGTTTATCATACTATGAGAAAATAGTTTGCAAAGTATCAGTAAGGTCATTGTTTATAAATTATTATCAAAGTCGTAAATTTTGGTTTAATGGTACAGGAGTAAGATGAAATGATCGGTAAAATGATTGAAAGCAGTTCGTGTTAGATAACGATGAAGTTTATTATCTCAAAAGAGAGAATGTAGGACAAATAGTTGGTGTTCAACGTTTTGTTTTGTAAGATAATGGCTTGATGATTTTTCAGAGTAACATGAAAATCGTTTCACATGAGGATATTGAATAGTTGATAAAATGACTGACCAATAGATAAGTTGGTAATAAAACAACTTGCGTTAAAACTTTACGAAACAACGTTTCTAAGATAGTGATGAAATAGTTCGAAATAAAATCAAGTGAAATAATTTCATGAAATAGTAGCAAGATAAGTTGGAATAAAATTTGTTGGATGGTTTGTAGGATGCATAAGAGAACCTTATCGAGTAATAACAGTCTACTAATTGGTCGAGAATAAAATTGACCTAACCCCTAGTAAGATAGTGATGTATCATCGCGAAATGATAGAGAATTGGGCAATTGGAGTAAGGAATGAAATCAACAAGGTGGTGATTATCGTAGAGATAATAAATGATAAAGATCACATTAGTTAGAAAGGTGCTTATTATCTGTTCCTGTTGGTAGTCTAATCATGTCTCAAGTGTAGAAGTAGTAGGCGGTCTAGCAACAATAGCCCTAGAACTCTCACAGTCCTCAAACCTATGAGATGATGTAGTGTCTATAGTCTTAGTGGTAGATGATAATGGTGTGTCAAATCATGCACGCTTCCCAAGCTGCAAGTTAGGTATATGAGTATCGTGTATGAGATGTGATGGTACGGATGGTGCTCGAAATGATAATGATGATAATGGAATCCTTGTGGTAAGTTAAGAAAATAGGTTCATTAGAACAAAGCCTATAAATTCTACCCAATAGTATGATCTGTCCCAACTGAGTGATAAAATTTGTCCTGATCCTACAGTGAATCGATAGTGATCGTGATGGTGTAGGTGCAACTTCGTCCTCCTAAAAGGTCTCAGTGTCATCATCTGATATTATCGGTGTTGAGTCAACTGATGTGAAAATTGTGATAGGGAATGACAAAGAATTCTCCACGTTAGAGTATGAGGAAAAGATAATGGGATGGGTATTTAAGGGCATCCATGTGACAATCGTTTTGAAATGAAAGTAAATAACTCGTAAAATGTGCGTATAAAACCGCATGCAAAGTGAACATGTACTTATGATGAAATGATGAGATGCTATGATAATGTAGCTATAGTCTAGGGTCAATGATGCAACCTAATTCTCTATAACTGTAGCTCTGGTACCAATCTGTCACACCCCCAATTTACCTGTTTTGCAGCGGAATGGAATTCCTGGGGATTGACTGTCATAGCACCACATCACAGTTATATTGAACGACCTAAAGTATCGTTTGAAAAAAAAAAACACATCGTTGGATATTTCATAAAAACAATCAGAGTACAACATCGGTCCCAAAAGGTTTACAAAGTTTACGGAAATACAAATATGTTACAAATCCAAACGATGTTTTGAAATAAAGTGCCATAATGTACATAATGTAAGTCGACGCCGCGACTCAAAATGTAGGTCCCTAAACCATGTCATGATGATAATGCCTCAGTTACCTGAAAATACATTGCTAAAAACGGTCAACAATAATGTTGGTGAGAAATCATAGGTTTATGTAAATGTTTTATACGACTACACAAGTATTGATCAGGCATGACAATCCAGTCACGTAAAAATAATGTTACAATTGCTCTAAGCCCATGACCCCGAAACTAGACTGTTCAATAATGTATGCCCCTGCAGAGTGTTTGCCAGACAACTCCGTAATGTAATCAAATGAAATGCATCCGTTTGCCTGGTTGGGATTCACCAACCCGGATGGAGGCGTCACCCTCGATAGATCTATCCACTCATCCTCGCTTCAAAGATTAACGGTTCATGTTCAAGTAATGGGGACTTTCAAATTGGCAATTTTGGTAACTTAAGCAATGTAATGAATTTAACATACTTGGTATCGTACAAAAAAAAAATGTAGTGCAATGTATTCTCCCCCGTGGGTTTGAAAATAATCGAAAGCATGTAAAACGGGGCTATGAAAACTCACTTGGATAAACTGGAATAACGGCAAAAGTGAGTACACTGAGGTTTAATGTAATGCGTCAACCGGGACCTATTATCAATGATATGATATGTCATGAGTTGCAATGTAATGTTATGCATGCACTTCGTATGTTATTTATACCATTTACGGTTTTTGAAAATATTACTCGTCGTCGAAAAATACTCTTTTGACGTCTTGACCAATTAAAAATGACTTTACATGTTTTTACGTCAAAATGTCATCCTACAATGGTTTTATAATGATTTTTGGTGAAATTACAACTTTTCGTCGCAAAACAATGTCGACGGAATTTTCATGAAATCAACAAAAATGGCTCCGGAAAAATAGTCGTAAAACGGTGTACGTCGGTCGTTAGAGAACGAACTCGACGGTTTTGGAAAGTTTGTATCAATATCTAGAAATTTCAGTTCAGGAGTTTTCGTTCAAAAGGTCTCGATCATAAAGATATCAAAGGTTAAAGATGGTGGGTTTTGCTAATTGTGTGCAGGAAATGAGTTTCGGCCAAGTTTGAACATCCGTAATTTATTTACTGTAACTCCGCTTTACAAACGGCTTTTTGTTTTGAAAAATATGGCCGATGCACTTGATTTTACTAGAAGACATTTTGTTCCAAAAAGTTTCACATCATCGTTAAAAACAGCCGCAAACATAGCCTTTACAGCTAATGAAATACTTGTAACGTAAAAATAATATAGTTTTTCAGAAAATAATATTTACGGCAACTTTATGAAAACGGCCATATCTTTGTCGTTTTAAATCCGTTTTCTACGTATAATACGTCCTTAGCTTCGTATCGAAGTAAACTAATATATTTTTGACAAGTCGAAATAATTTGTGAAGCTTAAGGCTCGTTTTTGACCCGAAAATACTAAAAACAGCAAGCTGAAATTTTCTGAAAACTATACGTTTCGTCGTCAAACTTTAAAAATCCATAACTTCTTCGTTATAAGTCCGTTTTTATCCGTTCAAGCGGCCACGGATTCGTTTTAAAGTATATTTTCTAAATATCAAGGCCAAAATTTCGTACCAACAGTAGGTTTTTCCAGAAATTCGAATTAAGGACAGAACACAATTATATAGTTATCGAAAATAGTTTTTCTCGGACAAAACCTATTCTAATCCCTTCAAATCAACTCCAAACTAATCTAATCCTACCATACACCTTCTTAGGGTGTCATGGGTTCCTAATCACCATCAAGACCAAAGAATACCATGGGAATATTTATAGGATGACCATAAGTATATAAATAACTCTAAAATCATGAAATAAATGGTATAAATCACATATCATGCATATCATCTCCAAAAATGAAAAGAAACATATGAAAATGACAAGGAAACATGAAAATGATAAAAACATGCTTACTAGTGGTAGTGATGAGGTGAAAGTAACAAGGATTAAACTTAAATATCCTTGGTTTTTATTTCAAAACCATATAAAGGATATAACTAGGTTGAAATAACACTTGAACTCAATAAAAATTTTTGATCCCCTTGGCACCTTGATGCTTGGCCGGTTTTGTGATGCCCCAAAGAAGAGAGAAAAACAACTTTTAACACTTTGAAGAATGAGAAATGTATGAGAAAAATAATTGAGTTGTAAGACTTTTGAGGTGAAGTGAATTATGAGAAAAACACAAACCATACAACATTTATAACACACCCTCCCCTATGGCCGGTTTTAGGGGAGGGTTGTCTCTCCAAATTTTTTTTTTTTTTTTTTTTAAAATTGAAAGTATATGTATTTACTTGTACAATTGTAAGAAATGTGTAAGATAAATAAGTCTTGTAAGGTAAATGGTAAAATTTTGGTACAAGTAAGTTTTTATTAGGTCAAAATAGGATGTAATGAGATGATAAAAATTGTAAAAATACTTTCCTTGTGAAAATTGAGTGATAAAATAATTATCGTAAAATTTTTAAGAAAACGACGTAATAATTAAACTTTAACGATTTAAGTACCAAATAAATTTGAAACACTAGGAAAACTAAAAATATAGTTTTTATAAACTAAATGTAAGTTTAAAAATACCTCGGGATCATTTTTGAAAGTAACGGATTAAATGTTAAAATAAAAACTCACGCGATAAAGATTATTAAATATAAAAATTACGCGTTGCAAGTGAAAATGAAATGTCGTGAATGTACTAATGAGATGCACATGATGTCAATGAAATGTAGGCTAATCATAGTCCATATGAAATGTACGTGATGTCATGATCATGAATTCGCCGCTAAACCTCCAAGGTTACGCGAATTTGAAACAAGTAAACCAAGTTTGCTATAAATGTTGAAATAATGAAACATAAATTGTGTCGAGAAATGACCTGAAAGTACGGGTTGTCACACATTTCATCACTTGTCGTTCAACATTAAAGACGCAAGTGATACATTATCGATTCCTACACAGATCCTAGCAATCTGTCAAGAACATTTATAAGAGGTTCTCACATGTGATCCTCAGTGATTGAATGAAAACTCCTGCCAGGGTCAACATCAAACAGCCTTGACAGCAGGTCACTTCGGTAACTCCTTATGGGTTACGCTTAGTGTGTCTCAAACGGTCTACAGTCGTGTGGTGATGCTTCGGTGTACCTCAGCGACTAACCTGAACTGTAGGTTTACTTCGGTACATCGCGTTATCTCACTTGTGGGAATCCAGTTCAGGAACAGCCTTTGAGAGAATTAGAGACGTGTTTTCACACTATGCTGTTAACACACTCGAAGTTCAAACTTGTAAGCTGGATTATTTCAAACCCATGTTTTATGTTTTCTTCTTATGGATGCTCGCGGGAGGAAAAGATCGTGCAGATTCTTCACATGCTCATACCAACAACAACACTAATTGAAGTTCATTAAAAAGGCAACACAAAGTCAGAATGATTCTTCATCAAAGTCAAAAAATCTACAAAGTTTAAAGACTAAGAGAACTACATCAGTACTGAAATTCAACGTTAAAGAGCGTATTGGCATGTTGGAGAAAGACGTGGAGACACTGGAGCAACGAAGCGGACCTGATGCAGATAACCACAACATACTATCACTACCACCACAAAGAACAAAGATCATAGAACATAGTAAATGAAGACGTCAAAGCTGAAAAACTTCAAAGTAAACAAGATCCCTACACTGGGAGATTGTTGGAATCAAGATAATTCTTCTCACAAGATAGAAGAATGTCAGAAGACGTCGAAGCTACTATTACATCAGCACCTACAACGTTTAAATATTACTTTAATTATTAATCACCAACACTTAGGGGATGATTGTTGGAATCACTCCTAAATTAGATAACAAGTGTTAGTAATTAATATGTAATAGTTAGCTTAATTAGGCTTTTATGTTAGTAATTATGGCAAAGCTTATATAGAAAGCCCATAAGCCTTGGCCCAAGCCCAATAAGGAAAGGAAGGGAACTAGTGTGTTGCCCTAGCTCCTTCCCCTATAAATAGTCTTGTAAACCATCACTTGAAAGTTGGTTTTTCATTTTACATAATTTCCTACGCCTAAACCTTTCTACATCATACGTGTGTTTTTGTGTGACTTGTTCAACCGATCACTTCTCTTCTCTATTTCTTATATTGATGCTTGTGTTATATAAATGAGAACCTAACAAACAGATAGACCAAACTTCAAGGTGAATGGACATAGGTTGAAGCCCTACTTTGGAGGGGACATACCACCCATGGTTGTCCTAGATCTTCAAACTTCTCCCATGGACCAATGAATTCATGGTCGAGTCAAGCTAGTGACTCGGTTAACAAAAACATTAATATTTCATGGGTGACAACCCATGTTTCTGACTTCTTTCTACTTTCTAACAACTAAATGTGGGGGAATTCCTCCACTTGTGTGTTTCTTGTGTCTTTGCTCGCGTTTTCAGGAACCCCTTTGATCGTGATGATTGATGCACCTATTTTCAATCCAGCCGCCCAATATCTGATCATTCTACTAACGTTTATCTGGGGATATGTTTTCAAAAATCTTTTTTGTGTAAAATGAAAGATTTCATCCACACATTTGGGTAGTGGTATTACCCTTTTTCCGTTCTATTGTTTCGAATTTGGTCGAGACTTAGAATATTGAGGGAAATATTCAGTTCTAAGTGTGAGGGGGAATTCTGTCGAATTTTGTCACATTTGTACCCTTTAGTCCCTAACACCCCATTTTGGCCAAAAAAATTAAGAACAATTTTGTCTTAAAAATAAAGAAATTGCATAAAAATAAGTGCTTTGCACAAGAAAACACATTAATACTTTGGTATTAGTGGATGCTTTAGTCTTGATTACGTTAGAACAAAGGGAATCCCGACTCTGCCAGAGTGTTGACCTGGCAGCTTCCTTAACTATTTAGGCTAAGTTTTTACGATTTGTGCAAATGAAAATGCCAAGCGTGGAGTAGTTGGTTCTCTTTAGAGCTTATACAAGTAATCTATTGCTTTTTCTCCCAGTAGCTCTTAATTGAACTTAATATAATGCTGTTTTCAAACCATTGAACATAAAAATCGTTTTGTTATGCAATAATAAAAATTTTAAGAAATTTTAATAAAGAGTTAAAGTTCAACTTTTTATTTAAATTTTTGAGAAAGCATACTTTTCTAAAATCAGAAATAAAGTCAAGTTGCAAGTAAAAAAAAAAGTTTTGAAATAAATACGTTATGAATAAATGTACAAAACTTGCTTTTTCTCAAACTTAAATCGGGAGTTGAACTCGTATTCTTCAATCTTATCTTAAAAAGCAGCGGGTATTTAGAGATTGTTAATTTCAAAGGTCTAGAAAGCTTTGGTAGTATTCTCTGTGGGGTGTCAAAAGCTTGGTCACCTAAAATCAACTGGTTTGGGATGTGCTGAAAAGAAAGCCATTACATGGTGTAATTTGGCCTTTGAGTTTTCAAATCTCTAGATAATATTTGGTTGTTATCCATTCAAGTCTTAATATTAAGATAGCGGAAATCTCTAAACCTTTGGAATCGAAATCCAGTTGATTCCGATACTATTCTTCGTGGGGTGTCAAAAGCCTAGTCACCTAAAGCCAACTGGTTTGGGATGTACCGAGAAGAAAGCTGCTACATGGAAAAAGCCCTTTTTGAACCTTAAGCTTTTAGATTTTTGGTGATTAATATCAACTTGAATAGATAAGAACCGCGATGAGTGTCGATTTTTGTGATCAAATTTTCGAAAATAGCAGACACACCTAAATTATTGTAATTGCGGGAGTAAAAAGTTAAGTCTCGACTTACATAGATTATTAGTATAAGTAGTGTTAGCATTTTACAAAAACATTTGCACAATAAGTTTGAACTTAGTTGGGAGTATAAAAAAGTGGATGACGATTCAATTCCCTAGAGTCACCCAGTTTGTGTGAATCCCGTTCTATGATACCATATTTTGTGAATCGAGCATGTTGTTTACTTTCAGTCTAGTTTAAATTTCTCGCATCGAATAAAATTCGAAATGGGGTATGCTCTTGAATTTTAGTAATTACTTTATATGATTGATTGCTATGGACTAGCAATTGCCTGGTGTGGGGGGATTTGATGAGTGCTTATTTACTCATCATTTTAACCCACTTAAAACCACAAAAACGACCAAAAACACCCAAATATTCTCAAAATATGCTACAAATGTCCTTGGATTGTGTTTTATGTCTTTCAGGTACAAAAGGATTAAAAACAGGGCAAAAATGGACAAAAATGAGCTCGAACTCAAAAGTGCTGAAACAGACGAAGCCGGGAAGTGATTTTCTACATTTTTGGATCCCGGGAAACGTTCTGGGAGTGAGCAGGGGGAATCTAACCTAAAAACCTAAACTGAAACCCAAGTTACCTTTATATCCTTTTACCTAAACCCTTTCACCCATATGAACCCCCTACTCTAAATCACCCTTTTCCTTTGTGAACCCTTCTTCTCACCCATCTTCTAAACATAGAAACAAAACTAAAACCCAGAACCCAAAGTTTTTCCCGCCAAAATTTCCCACTAACCCCCTATCATCCTCATCCTTGTAAACAACACAAGAATAAGCCAAGGACCCTTCACATGGTGCTATCCATCTTGGCAATCCCTTCTATCCCCATTGGATGTGAAAATGAAGACCAATTGATGGCATTATTCATATGGGTTAGTTTCCAAGAGGAATTGAAGGGTTGAGATTTGAAGCAAAGAAGCACAATGCCATCCCAGCTCAATTTACCTCACAAAAAAATACAACTGAAGAGATTGGAAGACCCAAGCCTTAGTATAAATATAGGTCATTGTAGCCAAACATAAGGCACCTAGGATTTTTAGTCTTAATGTTTAGTTTTTGTCTTTTCTTGACTCAGTTGTATTTTCTTTAGTTAATGAAAAAGTTTTACTTTTTCATCTATTTTTTTTTCTACTCTTCATACAAATAAGCATTTAGTGCTTATTTGCCTATTGCTAGTTCTCAAAAAGTGTTCAAAATAGTTTTGTTAAGTATTAACTTAGTTTTCATCAGGAAAAATAAAGTTCTCACTTTTCTCAAGTCTATTTTAGTGAAATACACCCTCTTAAGAAGTGGTTGGTTTAAGCTTTTAAGTGCTCAAAAAACAAACTTTTACCCGTTTGACTTTCAAAGTCAAACTTTTTATTAGGTTTTTTAGTTAAGTTTTCAAAGGTTTAAACAATTTTAGCAAGTAGTGTAAAAGTTTGGTTTGAAAAAAAAAATCTTTGTTGTCACAAAACCAAACTCAGAACAGCAGCCATTGCTGTTGTTCATGATCTTTTTAATAAGCTAGGTTGCAATCAAAAAGTTTCAAAAAATGTTTTTCTTAGGTCTTTTTATACCCAACTTGATATTTTTTTACTTTATATGCCTTAGGGATAGCAACAAGAAGCTTTAATTTGTCCATGAAAACTGCCTACTGTCCCTTTTTGTTACTATAAATCAAAAGGTTATTTGTCATACAACTTATGTCATTGATAGAGGGGGAGAATGATTTCAATTAAATCAAAAGGTTATTTGTCATACAATTGTTTTTCAAAAGATAATCATGCATGTTTAATCAATGGAGTTTAAAGTCTCAAAATCCGATCCTTTTTAGTTAAAATGTTTTCATAATCAAGTCAAAATTCTCCTCAAAAGCTTTCAAAATCAATTTAAATCTACAGAGATCACAAATCTCAAATGATTAGAAAATTGTGATCCGGGAAGAATTTGTGATTTAAATTGGATTTAAACTGATGATTCGATAAATGGTTTCACAAGTGTTTTGCAAGCTTTCCTCCCCACATGTGCCAAGCGATTTCAAATTTTCCATGCACATGTTGAGGGGGAGCATCCTTTTAAAACCACAAAGAATTGAAATGTGATTGATTTGTCTCTAAGTGCAGGTTCCTTCTAATATGTGCAAAACTCTTTGAAAACCTTGAGGCACATATTAAGGGGGAGCAAACTTATGAAAATATCATCCTTCCTCAATATGCTTTATATACTTGATTTGATCAGGGAAGTGATGTTGATATCTTTTAGAAAATGGTAATCAAAGAAGTTATTTCTTCCTCTTGCCTCCGTGTGCTAAAACGATTTCTAATACATGATGCACATGTTGAGGGGGAGCTCTTTTTCTAAAAAATATCAAAAACAATTCAGGTACAAAATGATTTGATAATATATCACAAATATCTGGATTGATTTTCAAATGGTTTTCAATTTGTTCCAACGGCAGATGAACAATACCAAATAGACCGACCAAATTTACTTTATGTATGGTGATATAAGGATGGTTAGGTTAGGTATTCGTTCCCACGATCCGCCAGAACCGGAGGGATCTACCCAGGGACAATCCACTAGATAGTGTAGAGTCCTTAGGCATGATGAAAAAAAGAAGAAAGGTGAGATATGGGAAGAGTGCGGACTGAGATAGAGCTAGAACTAGAATAAACCCAACATGGTTCTAGTTATGAAATCTCGGTAAGCACTGAAGAGGTTGAAGAATGAAAAAGAATTGAATGTGAAAAGGAGTAAAAGAAATAGCCCTCCAATAATTCAACCTTAGGGCAGTAACCGGGTTCAATACATATGCTACTGGTGTTTACTAAGGTAACATCGGTATTGAAGACAAGACGTCATGGACCCAGTGACGCACTGCACTACAACTTCCCAAACCACTCAAGTTCCTCTTAAAAGGGCTTGTTTCATTCTCACGGGGAACCGACATTATCTATCGACTTTCTCTTAGAGTTTGTTGATATTGAAGAAGGAGACCCTCTCCCTAGTCTCCGGCATAGGAACCAAAATATGCACGATTGAGTCTAGAGCCACGAGATCATCAAATAAATCTCATTAGGACACTGTCAATGAAGACTCTCTGTTTCACACAATGTGGAAATAGAGATTATATCTTATGAGTCCTACGCATTATCCTTGTGGTAATGCCAGAACATCTGAGTGATATGCAAACATATTCACAATGAAGATGGAAAGCCTTCTGGAGCCAACATCAAACAAGCTCCTGGTGGGTGGCATGTGAGATCTATCTAATAGATCAACCATGTGACAACTGAACAGAAACAATGGGGCGATTCAATCTTTTGAATCAATCCTGGTTCAGGTTATGGATTGACGGATACCTTTGAAAAACCGGTCTTTGTGCTTAAAAACTCTTTTCTTTAGCACATCGACTGTGTACTAATATTTCAAAATAAAAGGTGTGTATGATTGATAATTGATTTTCTTTAAAACCTTCGTTGTATTGCAAAAAAAATTTCTATTGAGCGGTACATGATTGTTTTTCAAATATCTTTTCATCAATCAGTGAATCTCAATTCGCTGGTTCACTCACTTCGTGTTGTCTTCTTTGAGACGTTCCGGTTTGAGAACAGCTAGAACAGCTGCGAAACCCTGTCAAGGAAATTCTTCGGAATTATACCTGATCACAGGCAGTACTTGTACTGATCAACGGGGAACCGTGGGTCGTGTACCTCAATTCAACGAAAGTGATCAAAGACACTTTTGTGCGCTTTATTGCTAACTGTTGTATGCAGGTATGCCCGACGATTGCAGCTGATCAGAATGAAGCGGTCAATCCAAAGCCGCATGCTCACACTACACATTCATCTCTAAAGAAATCATGATAAGTGCATCAACGACTCTGATATATTCACTCCATGCTTCTGCTACGCTGCTGCCAATATCATGAATCAACGAAAGCTTCCCGCTACTCTGATGAGTCAGAGATTTATGTTTGCTGATGATCTCAAAGCTGGCTCAAAAGTCATTATCACGTGGATCAGTTAAAGACCTCCACTTGGATTATCCATACATGCAAATATGAAGAATCAATGACCACGAGCTACAGAGTAAAGAACATTAACAAGAATTCAAGAAAAATCTTATTGTAAAATCTGTTTGTATTCAATGTATTTTTGAGGTGACCTCCCTTAGGGGGAGATTGTTAGGATTTAGTAAATCCAGTTATTAAAGAGTCCGTCACCTCAAGTATATGTAATCGTTAGAAATCTCGTAGTCGTAGATTATTTAGTGTTTAGTAGTGTTTAGTTAAGTAACACCGTGGAGGACAGACGGGTCTTTACCCACTGTATGCCTGATCCACAGCCCGTTGGTGGCGATTTGTGTAAGACTATAAATACTCTCTACCTCCCAAGGTAGAGAGTTGGAGTTCATAATAATACTTTCATTTTCTCTCACTAAGTTCCCAAACCTCTAACTCTTTCTCTCTCTAAAACCTCATCTTGTACGCCTACATGTGTTTAGATATGATGTGTTTGTGAAATCTAATATGTTACAATAAATTTAGTTTATATGTTCATGTAAGTATAACTTATTTGTCTTTCAAACTTTTTTTTAGTGCTTATTTGCATATGATCTGTCAAAGAAGGGGTGTTTGTTTGCTTTTCTGTCCCAACTGTGGGTTATAAGCAGTTGAAACTGCTTATTGAGAGGTCTTGAACAAAAAAAGTTTTCACAAAAATTCTTTGGTTTAATAAGTTCAACAAGTTTCAAAAAGAAAAATTGAAAAAAAAAATGATTTGAAAAAGCCAAAACCCATGGTGGAACCCAGGCCTCTAGCTTCACAAACACAACACCAAAATCACTACCAAATGCCCTTGGGTCTTGCCCTGGTCATGTTTCACCAAATCAAATATATAACACCACTTTTTAGTTTAGCCTTATCAGCTTAAAAGGCCTTTTTAACTGCTTATTTCAAAAGCAGTTCCCCCCTTTTATATTATTCTTAGATCAAGCACAATTCTAGTATTCGTTATAATTTTCTCAGAGTTTTATAAATTAGTTTAGTATTTTTAATTAATTATTTAGTTTAAATTAGTTTTTAATTTGTAATAAATAATTTAAAAGCCAAAAAAATACCCAGAGTTTTCCTAAAATTATTTTTTGTCGTTTAGAACAGTGGAAAATTAGTTTTGTACCCGTAGGCCTTAATTTGAAATATTTTTACTTTTAGTGCTCGGTACGTTACCGGTTTTTCACGTTTTTTATTTTTAATGCTTTAGAACTTAATTTAGCTTCGTTTTATCGTTTCTTAGGTTTAGTAGTTGATAATTTAGTAGTTTGTTTTTTTTACGTACATTAATTACCTTTCCATACTTTAATTTGTAGAATACATAATCAAAAATGCAAAATTCTTAAAAACCAATTCAAGTTCAAATCACGAAATTCAACGAATCCTTCCATTCACACCTCGTTGGGACTCGACCCGGATATCACTTGCCCGGTATCACATATATCACAATCGTGAGTTTTGGCATGTTAACCCTTTTCCTAAAAGGTTGATTTGTCGATTCTCGTTTTAATTTGATATTTTGATATTTGTGTTATAAATATACTTTTGAAAACGAATCAAATTTTGGCGCCGCTGCCTAGGAGGTGTGTTGCGACAATAACGTGAAGTTTTGACGATTAGTGACTTGAAGAACCTTCCTCGTGAAGTTACCGTTTATTATAAAAACCAAAAATACAAAAATATTTTTCTTTTCTTTGTATATATATGTAAAGATTAAAAATACAAAAAGAGTTTGCTTGTTGTTTTAAATAAAATAGAATACACGATCAATATAACACTTCTTAACTTGAGTGTTATCATATTAAGTTCCCAAACTAAAGATTCAAAACTTGCCTTTGGGTCACTTTCGAAATATTGGCTCACCTTCGATTAATAAACAAACTATAAGAGGGGTAAAAGGACGGCTTCGCATTAAATTGCGAATGAAAAGAGACGGCTTTTTTATAAGCTTTGCGCTGACCTCTGTTTCTCCGCTCCTTTGTGCGTTTTTATTTTGGAGAGCTACCGTATCGCTTGTGATTATTGGTTTAAGTTCATTGTGTTTTTACTTCGGTCTAGTGTTGTTTTTCTAAGTGCATGTGCACTCATTTGCAAGCTCGTAGGCGTAATTGTAATCAAGGAAACATACCCGATACATACCATCGAACAACCCATTAAAACCATGGCACAAAACAGAGGTCCCGAACCTCAAAACTAAAACAAAGTTCCCGGTCCTCAAGTGCAAGCTCCTGATCTCCGAACGATGGAGGAGCTTTGCCAACCGACTATGGACGGGCGGGGCGGTCCAATCGCCTCGGTTAACATCGAAGTCATGGATTTTGGACTCAAACATCACATGATACAACAAGTCCAAAATTCTTTCCAACTTCACGGATTACCGGGTGACGATGCCAACAAGCATCTTGACAAATTTCTCACCGTCACCCAAAGTATGAAGGAAAACGGGGTCACCGATGACGCCCTTCGCTTGTATCTCTTTCCATATTCCTTGACGCTTCATGCCACCGCATGGTTTGATCATCTTCCAAAGAATTCAATTCACAGTTTCGATGAAATGATTTCCAAATTCTTGGCTAAATACTTTCCACCATCGATGGTGACGAAATTTAGAAATGAAATTATCAATTTTAGGCAGCATCCCGATGAGTCCTTATTCGAGGCATGGGAACGTTATAAGGTTTCAATTGATAGTTTTCTGAATCAAAGCAGGTTGCTTGTCCACCAAATAGATACATTCTATAACGGGTTAACATTGAGGCATCGTGACACGATCAATGCTGCTGCCGGTGGTACCTTTATGAAAAGGCGACCCGAAGAGTGCTACGATCTCATTGAAAACATGACTGCCCACCATAATTATTGGGATTCCTCAGCTGAGAGGGGCGAGTCAACGAGATCTAACACTTCTTCATCCTCGAAATACACCACTCTCACCAAAAAAGATGGAAGAAATATCCACCGCTATTTTAAAAATGTGTCAAATGAATACCAACCAACAAGTAAATGTCAGGAACAAGAGTTGTGAGACTTGTGGAGGTCCACATTCTAATTTTGAGTGTCAAGCCACCGGTGGCTACACTTAAAAAAATGTATATGCTACCTCGGGATCCTACAATACGGGAGGTAATACCTACCAACCGCAAGGAGACCGTAATCTTCTAAGCTATCGTTCTTACAATTACATTGGACCATCGAGTTCAATCAAGATCAAAAAAATCAGAATGTGCAGAATAGGAATACTCAATTTAATCAGAATCAAAATTGGGGATTTCAAAATCAAGGAAATCATCATCAAAACCGATTCAAACCTCCACAACAACATGTTCAAGCTCCACCACCTCAAGCCTCCAATGAACTTGCTAATTACATCAAGAACAATGAGGCTAAGATGATGGCTATGCAAAATCAGATAACCGCTTTGAAAATTGATTTTACATCCGAGCTTAGAACCACTAGTAGCAAGATTGATCAATCTCAAAGCAAGATTGAGAGCATGTTTGCTAGTCTCATGGGTCAAAGGAATCAAGCTTCAACTTCGAGAACTCTTCCGAGTAATACCATTCCCAACCCAAAGGGAGAGTTGAATGTTATTGCCATCAGAAGTGGTAAATCATATGATGGACCTTCGATGCCTACTCCTTCTACGGTGAAGGATGTAGAACGAGAAACCGAGGTGGGAAAGGACAAGGTGCATATCTCAAGCCCACGATGTACCGCACACGTCCAATCTCCGGTAGTCCAGATTCCCATTCCGGAACCCGTTGTTCTGATGACCAATCCTAAGCCTTCACTTCCTTATCCTTCGAGGCTTAATGAACAAAAGCTCCTCGACAAAACTAATCAACAAATGGAGAAGTTCTTCCAAATGTTTCAAGATTTTCACATCGAAATTAGTTTCGCGGACTCTTCCAATGCTTTAGTCTTGATTAGGGTAGAACAAAGGGAATCTTGACTCTGCCAGAATGTTGATCTGGCTGCTTCCTTAACTATTTAGGCTAATTTTTTAGGAGTTGTGCAAATGAAAATGCCAAGCGTGGAGTAGTTGGTTCTCTTTAGAGCTTATACAAGTAATCTATGGCTTTTTCTCCCAGTAGCTCTTAATTGAACTTAATATAGTGCTGTTTTCAAACCATTGAACATAAAAATCGTTTTGTTATGCAATAATAAATTTTTTAAGCAATTTTGATAAAGAGTTAAAGTTCAACTTTTTATTTAAATTTTTGAGAAATCATACTTTCCTAAAATCATAAATAAAGTCAACTTGCAAGGGAAAAAAAAGTGAAAAATTAGTGATGAAATAAAAAGTGGTGAAATAAATACGTTATGAATAAATGTACGAAACTTGCTTTTTCTCAAAGTAAAGTCGGGAGTTGAACTCGTATTCGTCAATCTTATCTTAAAAAGTGACGGGAACTTATAGATTGTTAATTTCAAAGGTTTAGAAAGCTTTGGTAGCATTCTCTGTGGGGTGTCATAAGCCTGGTCACCTAAGACCAACTGGATTGGGATGTGCCGAGAAGAAAGCCATTACATGGAGTAATTTGGCCTTTGAGTTTTCAAATATCTAGATTGTCACACCCCCAAATTACCTGTTTTGCAGCGGAATGGAATTCCTGGGGATTGACTGTCATAGCATCACAATCACAGTTATATTGAACGACCTAAAGTGTCGTTTGGAAAACACATCGTTTGATTTATTAAAACAATCAGAGTTTACAAAGTATAGGTCCTAAATGAAAGTTACTATGTACGGAAATAAATTTGATACAATCCAAACGATGTTTTAAAGTGCATAAAATCCCTGTTAGACGCGTCGTCACCACGACTCTATGATATGTCCATATGCATGCCATGAAGTGAATGCCTTAGATACCTGAGATAAAACATGCTAAAAAGTGTCAACACAAAGGTTGAGTGAGTTCATAGAGTTTGTGTTGAAATGTAAAGCATTTCAAAAACGTTTATGCAGCAAAGGCATTGTAAATCCACTCAGTTCCAAGTTCTGCCCATACAAAACTTGCAACCTGTGTGTTCACAACCCACTGCCAAAATATGCATAGTTTATGTTCAAGCGCATGATGTCAAATGAATTCACATAATAGTGCGTATATTAATGTATTAATAGTTACTTGACATAACACATATGAGTGTTGTTTCCAATTTGTACCAAGACATTTAGCTCAATGATAATACCAAGACATTTAGTTCCATAATAATACCAAGACATTTAGTTCCATGATAATACCAAGACATTTAGTTCTATGATAATACCAAGACATATAGTTCTATGATAATACCAAGACATTTAGTTCCATGATAATACCAAGACATTTAGTTCCATGATTTATGATATAGAATATGACTAAACATTCAGTTCAGATAAACATATAGTTTGCATATAATCATGATTGTCATAAAATAGTTGAGCATGTATCTCCCCCAAAAGTAATTCAAAACAATTAAAAGAGTAGGGGCTATGACTCACTTGATGAAGTGATGTGTTGACAAAAGTGAGCACACTGAAATGTAGCGTGAATCTCTAACTCGAACCTATTATGAATGATATGATATATGATAAGTTACAATGTAATGTTATACATACAATTCATACGATATCTATACCACTTGTGAATTTTTGAAAATAATACTTATCGTCGAAAAATAATCTTATAACGTCTTGACACTTTATGAATTACTTTACAAGTATTTACGTCAAAATGACATCCTACAATAGTTATTTAATGAGTTATTATGAAATTATAACTTTTCGTCGTAAAATAATGTCGTTGAAAATTTCATGAAAGTGGCTAAAACGGCCTCACAAAGCTAGTCGTAAAATGGTGTACGTCGAGTGTTAGGAAACGAACTCAACGGTTTTGGGAAGCTTGTATCATTATCTCAAAGTTTTAGCATTTAAGTTTTCATCCTAGAGGTCTCGATCATAGAGAAAAATATAGGTTAAGTATGGTACTTGTGTGTTTAAGGGTGGTTTTCGGCAAAGTTTGAGTGACTATATTTCATTCGTTACAACTCCGCTTGACGAACGGTTGGACATTTTGGAAAATAGGCTAGGCGAACTCACTTTTACTAGAAGACATCATTTTATAAAAAGTATTCCGTCATTGTTAAAAAACGACCCTCAACATGGTCCCTCGTTGCCGTAGTATGTGTTTAATAGAAAAAATATTAATTTTGCTAATAGAATAAAGTTACGGCAACTTTGTTTATCGCGTGTAATTTACTCGTTACAAGTCCGTTGTAACACCCCAACCCGGCAAGGGTAGAAGTGTCACATTCTGGTGTCATATCAGAACATACAAATAAAATTTTACAAGCGGAAGCATTATAAAATAAATTACCAAGTCATATAACGGATGACTTACAAAGAAAAATACAAAATCCAATATGTCAATAAAATGAAATGAAATATCGAAACAATTGCTCTTCAAAATAAGTTCAAAATCAATAGGTAACTAAAGTCAGTCTACTCGAATAATCCAACTCTCAGCCCATCAAGCCCATCTTCAACCTAAAAACCTGCCGCAGGAAAAGAAATGCGGCTGAGCTTAAAAAGCCCAGTGAACAGATATAACAAAACGAAAGCTAAACAAGATCAGAAATACGAAATGAAACAGAGGAAACAATAACAAGGTCGCAACGGAAAGGAAACAATGAGTCAAATGAGGATTCCTGCAGAAACACAATTATACAGATATCCAGAAGGAACAGATAACAGAGAAGGACAAAGCACATAACACATTGATGACATATACGTAAGCACATTTAAAAAAACAGGCATACAATAAATCAGGAAGTCAGAGTACATATAAGCCAAACGGAAATCCAAAAGCTAGCGGAAGCAACTAATTAGAAAGTGAGCATGGCAATCACACAAGTCAAGTAACCCACAGTTGATGACTTCACAAGTATCACAACAGCAGAAATACCATCAGCAGTCAAACATGGTAGCCACACGTATCAAGTATGAATTCAGCATGAACAGTAAAATTGAATGAAGTAAAGACATAGCAGGGCAACTAAACACGTTAACAAGCCAGACAACATAAGTTGAACCTTTAACCCAATCAGACAGTAGCATAAGCAGAAATGTAAACATGGCAGGTCAAAGTTAAGCAGATAGGGATACTAACGGATATTCATAGTCCACGAGGTTAACATAACGAAGTTTACATGATAAACCGTCAAAACAATTATTTACATACTAGCATGGTCACCAGATGAAACAAAGGGTCACATAACAGTAGGTTAGCATATAGATGACAACAGTTGGATTATATAATCACATACTAATCATATCATAGCACGGTAAACAGTAGTCACATAAGACATGCAATAGCACAATCAAATTCAATAATCATATAATAACCCGATACGTGAATGGAACAATAGTCTGAAGTAACGGAATAAGAGTATGACATATCAATGTAATGGAATGTATATCATGGTAGTAGAGTGAGTCACATAAGGGTATTGAGTAAAGGACAATCAATACATGATATGGGCGTTGGGGAATACGAAAGGTACAATATAGGTGTATCAATAGTGTAAGGTCTGTCAGAAATCTATCCCTAGCCAACAAAACAAACCAATATCAATAGTGGCAATAGTCGCCAATCGTATCCAATAGTAGCCATTGTATTCGGAGGGGTGACCTCGGAATACCAAATCAAATAGGAGGGGAGACCTCAAGTAGCCAATGGAGTGATCAGCTCCCAAAATGTGAGGGGGTGTAATGCACACACGCACCGCATCACCAAATATATCATATCATATCAAATACAAATCAAAACAAATCTAGGATGCATCCATACGCCCCCTGCAAAACAAATAGTGGCCAATCCAATACATATATCTGAAGCGCGCATTAATCAATACAAATATGGGGACGGTGTGGAACATCACTCATCCACACTGGAGTCATGCCATTGGTGCATCAATGACACGGACATGGAACCCCCATGCCTAGTTAATGGCTCGGGTATCAACTGACAGGTCAAAGTGTACAGTATAGAGGTCAATCAATATCAAAGGTCCAATATTAGCAGTTCACAAATCAAATCAATAATCCAATATCAATGGTTCAATTATCAAAGGTCCAAATAGCAAAGGATCAATATCAAAGGTTCAATAGCAAAGCAAAGGTTCAATATCAAATTGGCAAGAGATCAAAGATGCAAAGAGATCATGAGAAACCTTATGAGAAAGGTCAGAATATCTGTACCTTAACGCCAATGAAAGGAAAGCAAACAAATGAATGAACACGAAGACACAACTTCACGTCTCCTCCAACGAATCTACACGGATTACGATTCGTTTAATACTTATTAGCTCATTTAAGTCATAACGATTAATCGCATTAATATTTTTATAGTTATAAGCGTATTCTCATTTTTAGTAATGGACCGAATTAAAATACTTTAAGGTAATAATCATTAATTAGCCAAACTCAGGGGTTACAAATAATCAATGGTAAACTTAAAGGTTTATTACGACAATTATCCTACTTTAGGGTTTTATTAGTTCATCCTTCGAAGTATGGGGTTCATTTTGTAAATTAGCTCAAAGTATAGGTTTTATAATGCAAATTCATTTTTTTTCTTAAAGTTTCATTTCACTATGCTATACATGTACGTTAAAATAAAGAAATGAAATGCCATTTATAACATTTTTCATGCATGAGATTGGTCTCACATCGAGCTTGCTCGCGGTTCTTATTATTCATATCTACGACTAAGTAAACATACCAAATGACTAGCTCCCGACTCATCTTCCCGACACACTTTCAAACATACAAAACGGTTTACCCATTTGCCCCGCGATCGCCCTTAAACATGACCCTACTAGACCAAGTACACCCATTTGTATTTAATGAAACAATATAGGAGACATGACATCATTTACATAAGCAAACGTGACCCTTGAAGACCTTTGACAACATGCGTTTTATAAGAAACTAGACACAACTCATATGCATATATCATTGCCATGCACACACACATTACACATATACATTGCTGTTTAACAACACGCTAATTACAATACGATTCGAAAGCTCTTATGTTACAGTTATTAGACCGTTTTGAGACTTAAATAAATTTCCCAGAGAATACACAAAACCCTCGTAACCCCATGATAATTATTTAGGCCTATTCCCAGGTTCTTGTACGCATTTTTGAGATCATAATATTTGTTTAGGTGACCAAATATAGGTGCGTATATGACAATAGATTGAAAGGAAAAACAGAAAACAAAGTCGACATATATATAACGTATTGCCGTGATTTCATGTGACACCAGTTTATATTTCATGATTTAAAGCAACTATTATTCGACCCATTTTAGCCTCCATTAACAGTTCATGCAACGCTTTAATTAGGTCCAAACACATGCATATGGTGGACATAAGTCCACGACCTGATTCAGAAACAAAGATGGTACGACATAGGTCATGATGTGATACCTTTGTAGCAAGTGAAGAAGAGGAAACCAATGATCAAACGAGCAACCAAAGCACCCTACTGGTGCCCTAACAACCACGACAACAGCAACAAGTATCTCACAATCAAAGCCGGTCCAACCTTCGCACTATATACGTGATCTCAGCAGCCCTAGACTCCTCTTGGAACCAGTTGTTGTCGACAGAAATGGAAGAGGGATGATGCTTTATTTTTGCCGTCACTTTTACTTAAGATGATTAGGGTTTTATTTATGTTATATTGACATAGATACATGGAATTTGAACGTGATAAGGATGAGCTATGTTTGGAAAATATATGGGAGTGTGGGTCGTTAATACTATCCGTGAATGGGGGAGAGATTGGAGGCAAATTCTCATTTTGTTATTTACTTACTAATGTTAGATGTGTCATTTTTTTTATTTACTTGCCTAGGCTTAGTTATCTAGTGCATGCATAATTTTAACGTGTTAATTTTACTTGTGAGACAATTGTAAGTTTGATTTCAAAGGCTCGAGGTAAAGTCATTTACAATTTAGAAGTTAGAGTATATACCGAGCTCGCTTTAGGTTACGGATTATTAATGGAGAGATTTTATAGTCTTTTAACGCATTTATGATTTTAGGGTTTTACAATTCTTCCCCTCTTAAAAGAAAATTTTCGCCCTCGAAAATTGAAGTCGCGGATGTACCTGAAGACGTACTGGTTTAAGGCGGACATAGCAATCCATAGCTCTACACAGATCATAACGATTTCAGTTTAAAAGCGTACAAAACTTATACGTAACAGATATCAGTGAGAATTTCGCAAAGAGGTACAGATTTTCAAACGAACGTGAGGATCGACAAATAACGAATATAAGTCCTGGTCCATTCACGTACCAACCCCAGGCATTTCCCAAGATTTCGTATGATTTCAATAAGTTCAAATTATATGATCTCGGTATTATCACGTTGATCAGGCGTCATAATACTTGCATCACATAACAAGTCCTTATTGTCATCATATTCTGTCTCGGGTCATGACAAACCAAATAACCAATATCACACCAAACATATCACATACCGATATCAAGTAACATACCAAAGCAGACCAGAATCGCATACATACAGCATATAACACATCAAACAACTTACCATATCACAATGAAAGAATGCCACCAACTTTCATAAAACGGTTCCTCATGACTCATTATTGACGATTCAAAAGAAAAGCTGAGATATCACCAAAATACTAAATGATAAAACTTCACGATTCAAACCGAGTTCTGAACAAATCAAAGAAAAGCAATACCGATCAAAATCAGTTAACATAATATCAAACCGCCTCAAAACGCATGACAAATGAATCAGAGTAACATAAGTCGCACCCAAATCATATGAAGTAGATGAACCTTCTCAGCCACCGGTTGAATCTTGTCTCCGTCTTTTGCGTCTTTGTTTGGTCCGTCCAGCTTCCTCCAGCAGCATCCTGATGCCTCCAGCAGCACGGCAGTCGGGTGTGGCTTCTGCTTCACGAACCTCTCCAGCTCAGAGACTGTTGCAGCAACGCAGGTTCGGCACCATCATCTTCGGCTCCACGGGTAGTCTCCATTTAACGATCGACAAACGGATGTGCGAAGACAAAAGTAATAAAATCAAATGTGAAGAGAAGAAGACCAAAACAGTGAAGACAAAAGATTATCGAAGTCAAATCTGAACGACAATCAAAAGGAATCGGAATAGATCATAACAGACGGAAGCCTAGTGTCTACCCAAGTCCTCACAGGTCAATCCTAAGGTCAACAAGATGAAACCTTAGTCTCTGATACCATAATTGTAACACCCCAACCCGGCAAGGGTAGAAGTGTCACATTCTGGTGTCATATCAGAACATACAAATAAAATTTTACAAGCGGAAGCATTATAAAATAAATTACCAAGTCATATAACGGATGACTTACAAAGAAAAATACAAAATCCAATATGTCAATAAAATGAAATGAAATATCGAAACAATTGCTCTTCAAAATAAGTCCAAAATCAATAGGTAACTAAAGTCAATCTACTCGAATAATCCAACTCTCAGCCCATCAAGCCCATCTTCAACCTAAAAACCTGCCGCAGGAAAAGAAATGCGGCTGAGCTTAAAAAGCCCAGTGAACAGATATAACAAAACGGAAGCTAAACAAGATCAGAAATACGAAATGAAACAGAGGACACAATAACAAGGTCGCAACGGAAAGGAAACAATGAGTCAAATGAGGATTCCTGCAGAAACACAATTATACAGATATCCAGAAGGAACAGATAACAGAGAAGGACAAAGCACATAACACATTGATGACATATACGTAAGCACATCTAAAAAAACAGGCATACAATAAATCAGGAAGTCAGAGTACATATAAGCCAAACGGAAATCCAAAAGCTAGCGGAAGCAACTAATTAGAAAGTGAGCATGGCAATCACACAAGTCAAGTAACCCACAGTTGATGACGTCACAAGTATCACAACAGCAGAAATACCATCAGCAGTCAAACATGGTAGCCACATGTATCAAGTATGAATTCAGCATGAACAGTAAAATTGAATGAAGTAAAGACATAGCAGGGCAACTAAACACGTTAACAAGCCAGACAACATAAGTTGAACCTTTAACCCAATCAGACAGTAGCATAAGCAGAAATGTAAACATGGCAGGTCAAAGTTAAGCAGATAGGGATACTAACGGATATTCATAGTCCACGAGGTTAACATAACGAAGTTTACATGATAAACCGTCAAAACAATTATTTACATACTAGCATGGTCACCAGATGAAACAAAGGGTCACATAACAGTAGGTTAGCATATAGATGACAACAGTTGGATCATATAATCACATACTAATCATATCATAGCACGGTAAACAGTAGTCACATAAGACATGCAATAGCACAATCAAATTCAATAATCATATAATAACCCGATACGTGAATGGAACAATAGTCTGAAGTAACGGAATAAGAGTATGACATATCAATGTAATGGAATGTATATCATGGTAGTAGAGTGAGTCACATAAGGGTATTGAGTAAAGGACAATCAATACATGATATGGGCGTTGGGGAATACGAAAGGTACAATATAGGTGTATTAATAGTGTAAGGTCTGTCAGAAATCTATCCCGAGCCAACAAAACAAACCAATATCAATAGTGGCAATAGTCGCCAATCGTATCCAATAGTAGCCATTGTATTCGGAGGGGTGACCTCGGAATACCAAATCAAATAGGAGGGGAGACCTCAAGTAGCCAATGGAGTGATCAGCTCCCAAAATGTGAGGGGGTGTAATGCACACATGCACCGCATCACCAAATATATCATATCATACCAAATACAAATCAAAACAAATCTAGGATGCATCCATACGCCCCCTGCAAAACAAATAGTGGCCAATCCAATACATATATCTGAAGCGCGCATTAATCAATACAAATATGGGGACGGTGTGGAACATCACTCATCCACACTGGAGTCATGCCATTGGTGCATCAATGACACGGACATGGAACCCCCATGCCTAGTTAATGGCTCGGGTATCAACTGACAGGTCAAAGTGTACAGTATAGAGGTCAATCAATATCAAAGGTCCAATATTAGCAGTTCACAAATCAAATCAATAATCCAATATCAATGGTTCAATTATCAAAGGTCCAAATAGCAAAGGATCAATATCAAAGGTTCAATAGCAAAGCAAAGGTTCAATATCAAATTGGCAAGAGATCAAAGATGCAAAGAGATCATGAGAAACCTTATGAGAAAGGTCAGAATATCTGTACCTTAATGCCAATGAAAGGAAAGCAAACAAATGAATGAACACGAAGACACAACTTCACGTCTCCTCAAACGAATCTACACGGATTACGATTCGTATAATACTTATTAGCTCATTTAAGTCATAACGATTAATCGCATTAATATTTTTATAGTTATAAGCGTATTCTCATTTTTAGTAATGGACCGAATTAAAATACTTTAAGGTAATAATCATTAATTAGCCAAACTCAGGGGTTACAAATAATCAATGGTAAACTTAAAGGTTTATTACGACAATTATCCTACTTTAGGGTTTTATTAGTTCATCATTCGAAGTATGGGGTTCATTTTGTAAATTAGCTCAAAGTATAGGTTTTATAATGCAAATTCATTTTTTTTCTTAAAGTTTCATTTCACTATGCTATACATGTACGTTAAAATAAAGAAATGAACTGCCATTTATAACATTTTTCATGCATGAGATTGGTCTCACATCGAGCTTGCTCGCGGTTCTTATTATTCATATCTACGACTAAGTAAACATACCAAATGACTAGCTCCCGACTCATCTTCCCGACACACTTTCAAACATACAAAACGGTTTACCCATTTGCCCCGCGATCGCCCTTAAACATGACCCTACTAGACCAAGTACACCCATTTGTATTTAATGAAACAATATAGGAGACATGACATCATTTACATAAGCAAACGAGACCCTTGAAGACCTTTGACAACATGCGTTTTATAAGAAACTAGACACAACTCATATGCATATATCATTGCCATGCACACACACATTACACATATACATTGCTGTTTAACAACACGCTAATTACAATACGATTCGAAAGCTCTTATGTTACAGTTATTAGACCGTTTTGAGACTTAAATAAATTTCCCAGAGAATACACAAAACCCTCGTAACCCCATGATAATTATTTAGGCCTATTCCCAGGTTCTTGTACGCATTTTTGAGATCATAATATTTGTTTAGGTGACCAAATATAGGTGCGTATATGACAATAGATTGAAAGGCAAAACAGAAAACAAAGTCGACATATATATAACGTATTGCCGTGATTTCATGTGACACCAGTTTATATTTCATGATTTAAAGCAACTATTATTCGACCCATTTTAGCCTCCATTAACAGTTCATGCAACGCTTTAATTAGGTCCAAACACATGCATATGGTGGACATAAGTCCACGACCTGATTCAGAAACAAAGAAGGTATGACATAGGTCATGATGTGATACCTTTGTAGCAAGTGAAGAAGAGGAAACCAATGATCAAACGAGCAACCAAAGCACCCTACTGGTGCCCTAACAACCACGACAACAACAACAAGTATCTCACAATCAAAGCCGGTCCAACCTTTGCACTATCCACGTGATCTCAGCAGCCCTAGACTCCTCTTGGAACCAGTTGTTGTCGACAGAAATGGAAGAGGGATGATGCTTTATTTTTGCCGTCACTTTTACTTAAGATGATTAGGGTTTTATTTATGTTATATTGAGAGAGATACATAGAATTTGAACGTGATAAGGATGAGCTATGTTTGGAAAATATATGGGAGTGTGGGTCGTTAATACTATCCGTGAATGGGGGAGAGATTGGAGGCAAATTCTCATTTTGTTATTTACTTACTAATGTTAGATGTGTCATTTTTTTTTATTTTTTATTTTTTTTATTTACTTGCCTAGGCTTAGTTATCTAGTGCATGCATAATTTTAACGTGTTAATTTTACTTGTGAGACAATTGTAAGTTTGATTTCAAAGGCTCGAGGTAAAGTCATTTACAATTTAGAAGTTAGAGTATATACCGAGCTCGCTTTAGGTTACGGATTATTAATGGAGAGATTTTATAGTCTTTTAACGCATTTATGATTTTAGGGTTTTACATCCGTTTTCTACGTTTTCTACATCCTTAGATTCGTATTTAAGTACACTAATATATTTTTAATACGTCGACACATTTCATAACGCTTAAGCCTCATTTTTGACTCGTAAAAAGTGACATTTACATGCTGAAATTTCTGAAATTATTAGTTTTCGTCGTCAAACTTCAAAAATTCATATCTTCTTCGTTATAACTCCGTTTTAATCCGTTCAAGCGGCCACGTTTTCGTTTTAAAGTATATTTTCTAAATGTCTAGCCCAAATTTTTTTATCCACTGTCGAAAGTTCCAGTTTTCACAATTTTGATCAGACACTTAATTAGACTTGTCGAAATGAGTTTTTCACGTGCAAAACCTATTCTAACCAATTCAAAACAACTCTGAAGCTATTCTAATCCTACCATACACCTTCTTAGGGTGTCATGGGTTCCTAGGCATCACCAAAAGTGATATATTTCAAGGAGTAATTATAGGATGATAAATATAAACTTATAGTGCTTATAAACTATTTAAGTGGTATAGACATCACATAACTTGCATGTTTTACTTGAGCATGATAAAAATGAACATAAAAATGAATATGAAAGATGCTTACTAATTACTTGATGAGGTGAATTGAAACAAGGTTTAATACTAAAACACCCTAGGTTTTTATTCCAAAACCTTAACTAAGAGTGTAACTAGATTATATAAAACTTGACTTGGAAAAATTTAGAGAATTCCTTCTTGGTCTCTTGGTTGGCCGGTTATGGAGAAGGAGAGAAAGAGATTGAGAGCTTTTACACTTTGACAAAATGAATGAGTATGTGAAGTGTTTTAGTATAAAAAGAATATAAGGTGAAGATATTTTGTAAATAATGTGTGAGTCATTTGGATGGGTCGACATATATGAAAAAAAAGAAAGCTAGGTGTATTTTGTTATAGCTTAATACATATGAGTAGAAATAAAGTGTAGTTAATTAAGGATAGATGGTAACTTGTGTATTTATTTAAGCATTTAAGGTAGCGTTAACTAAAAATAAATTTTAACGGGTCAAAATAAAATATATTGATGTCATAAAAATTATAAAAATACATTTCTTGTAAAATTTGAGTGAAACGATAATGATCGTGTAGAATTTAAGAAAACCGTCGTAATTATATAAATATAACAATTTATATACGAAATAAATTTAAAACACTGGGTAAACTAATAATAATATTTTTATAAACTTAATATGAGTATAAAAATATATCGGGATAATTTTTGGAAGTAACGGATCAAATGTTCAAAATAATTAATTACGCGATAGCGTTTATTTAATATGAAAATTACGCGTTCAATGTGAAATGCAAAACCATGAATGAACTAATATGATGACAATGATGCTAATGAAATGTAGACTAAACTTAGTCTATATGAAATGCCCTTGATGATATGATCATGAATTCACAGCTAAACCGTAAAGGTTACGCGAATTTTGAAACTCGTAAACCTAGTTTACGATAAACAATGAATAATAGAGCATGACTTGTGATTTGAAAAATGACCTGAAAGTACGAGTTGTCACATTCGCCCATCAAAAAAGGAATTCAGTCCCTGAATTCAGTTCGTGTTAGTCTATCGAATTTTTGAGTTTGTGATGAATAACGAGGAGAGAAGATGTAAAACCCTAAAGGCGTTGGCTTTGGCGTTGGCTTTGTCGTGGGTTTGGGGGCTGCTGAATTCGTGTACTCGGTACAAGGGATTGCTTGGTTTTGTCGTGGGTAAACTGCTCCTGGTCGTGGGTTTGCTAGGCCATGAAGGCGTTGGCTTTGTTCAGTTTTGATCTTGTTTCCTTCCTCATTACACGCTTCAAGGGCAAGGATTCATTGAAGAAGACGTGGCGTCGTATCTTCGTGTTCGTTCATTCATTTGCTTTTCCCTCATTTGCATTAAGGTACAGATATTATGACCTTTTTAGTAAAGGTTTTCTCATGATCTCCTTTTCTCGTCATTTCCTTATGCTTATTAGGATTCCCTATGCCATTGCTATGATTCCCTTCTGTTTATGTGAATCTCTGTTTGTCTGAACTTCTATTTGTTGAACCTTGCTATGTTTGAGTATGAATTTCTGATTATGAACTTCTGATTATGAACATCTGATTATGAACCTCTGATTATGAATGTATGATATGTGACTGTGATATGAACCTTTGATTTCTGAACATTTGATATGAACCCTTTCTGATTTGTTTGATCAGTTGCTTATCTGAAATCTCTTTTTATTGAACCATGAAACATCTGATTTGAACTTATGAAAAATCTGATTTGTAAATCTGTTTGACCTTTATGATGAATTATGATCAGTGTCATTTATGACAATCTGTTTAACCTAAGTTAGTTTGACACCCGAGCCAATATTTCACTAGTCATGGGGGTTCCATGTCAGTGTCAGTGATGCACCGCTGACATGACTCTAGGGCAGTAGAGTGATGTTCTGCCACGTCCCTTTCTGTTATCTGTTTATTGATAGTATGGCCACTATCTGTCTGTTGGGGTGTATGGATGCATCCTAGATCTGATCTGTTATCTGATATAATTTGTCTGGTGAATGATGTCGTGTGCAATACGCGTCTTCACAAATTCTGGGAGCTAGCTACTCCATTTGTTATTGAGGTCTCCCCTCATATTATATAAGGTATTCCGAGGTCACCCCTCCGAATAAGAAAGTTACTTCTAATATGACATGTTCAGGGCTCGTGGTAGATAACTAAATATGTATCTGTTATTTCTGTGTTAGATATTCTGTTTATGATTCCGTATTTGTCAATGTTTCCATTTACATACTGAAATATTATATGTTTATTGAATGTGTTTATGCTTTGACATGTTTATGTGACTACTGTTTGCCATGCTAGGATATGATTAATATGCGTAAATGTGATTCGCATGTTGTCATCTGATTATATGTTAGTTTACCATTATGTGACCTTGTTGATCTGTATGATGATTATGCTAGTGTATAATTGATTGTTCTGTAAGTTCATTATGTATAATTGTTCAGATAATTCATGAACTTTGATTATCCGTTGGTGTTCGTATCTGCTTATGTTTGATCTGCCATGTTTAAATTCTGTCTATACTAAAGTTTGATCTGGGAAATGGTTTAACTTATGATATCTGACTTGATAACTTGCTAATTGCTATGCTATGTCTTTTGCTTATTTAGTTATAGTTTTCCTACTGTGTTTTCTATTTGTATGTGTGACTGCCACGTTTGACTGCTATTGTTTCGCTGCTACGATATTGGATAAGTGTGTTAAATGTAGATTAATTGACTTGTGTAAAGGACATGTTTATTTCTAGTAGTTGTTTCTGCTAGCTTTCGGTATTTCGTTTGACTTATATGTACTTAAATTGCCTGATTCATTAATTGCCTGTTGTTTATGATGTGCTTCAGTTTGTGTCATCAATATGCTATGTGTTTGTTCTTATTTGTTGTTTGTTCTTCCGGATTTTCTGTGTGTCTGTGTTTCCGCAGAATCCTCAGTGATTCATTATCCTCATTCCGCTGTGACTTCGTTATTCGTTTCTTTATTTCATTTCGTATTTCTGTTTTTGTTTAGTTTTCGTTTTGTTATATCTGTTCACTGGGCTTTGTAAGCTCAGCCGCATTTCTTTTCCTGCGGCAGGTATTAGGCGTTCAAGATGAGCTTATGGGATGGCTGATCTGGGTTGAGAGTAGAACTGAGAGCAGGATTTGAATATAGGGATCTTCGATTTATTTTGATTATTAAGTTATTTATGTTTTCTTTTGTAAGTTTTGTAAAGGCTTCCGCTTTTGTATGGTATTTAAAGTTCTGATATGATACCGTATTGTGATATCTTTACCCTTGTCGGGTTGGGGTGTTACAATTTATGGTATCAGAGATCTAGGTTTTAGGACCCTTAGAGCTTAGGCTATGACCTGTGAGGATTGGGTAGACATTAGGTTTCCGTCTGTTCAGATATCTTTCGATTCCTTTTGACTGTCGTTCAAATTTGACTTCGATATTCTTTTGTCTTCACTGAGTTGGCCCTCCTCTTTTCACATCGAATTTCGTTATTTTGTTTTCGCTCGTCCGTTTGTCGATCGTTAGATGGAGACTACCCGCAGAGCCAAAGAAAATGGTGCCGACCCTGCATCGCTGAAACGGTCCCTGAGCTGGAGAGGTTCGTGAAGCAGAAGCCACACCCGACTGCCGTGCTGCTGGAGGCATCAGGATGCTGCTGGAGGAAGTTGGACGGACCAACCAGAGGCGCAAAAGACGGAGACAATATTCAACCAGTTGCTGAGAAGGTTCATCTACTTCATATGATTTGGGCGCGACTTATGTCACTCTGATTCGTTTGTCATGCGTTTTGAGACGGTTTGATATTCTGTTAAGTGATTCTGATCTGTATTGCTTTTCTCTGATTTGTTCGGAACTCGGTTTGAATCGTGAAGTTTATCGTTTGGCATTTTGTTAATATCCCAGTTTTCTTTTGGATCGTCAGTAATGAGTCATGAGGAGCCGTTTTATGCAAGTTGGTGGCATTCTTTCATTGTGATATGGTAAGTTGTTGGATGCAGTTTATGTTGTGTATATGAATCTGGTCTACTTTGGTATGTTACTTGTTATCTGTATGTGATATGTTTTGTGTGATATTAGCAATGTGGTTTGTCATGACCCGAGACAGAATATGGTGACAATAAGGGCTTGTTATGTGATGCAAGTATTATGACGCCTGATCAACGTGATAATACCGAGATCATATAATTTGACCTTATAGAAATCATATGACGTCTGGGGAAATGCCTGTGGTTGATACGTAAAAGGACTTTGACTTGTATATGTTATTTGTCGCCTCTCATGTTCGATTGAAATTTTGTACCTCTTTGCGAGATTCTCATTGACAACTGTTATATATAAGTTTTGTACGCTTGGAATCCGAAATTGTTATGATCCGTGTGAACCTATAGATTGCTATGTCTGCCCTAAGTTTGTATGTCTCCACGTACTTCTGCGATTAGTAAGACCGTTAGGATTCGTTCTGTCTATGCATATGTTGTTTTCATCATTAGATACCTGAATAAGTTAGAGTGTGTTGTTTGATTTTCGGCATCTCATCTGTTATCTGCCATTACTTTGATAAGTATATGATTATCTGTTATAAGTATTTGACTGTAGAATTGATTTCTGAAAAGTATAAGTATGAATGTTCTGACAAGAATCTGTTTGTTCTAAAATAAGTTTCGCGTTTGCTCTATTCTTTGAAATTCTGATGTCCGATTCGTTTTCTGTTCTGTTCCGTCTTGTTCAATTTCGAGGGCGAAATTTTCTTTTTAGAAGGGGAGAGTTGTAAAACCCTTTTAATCATAAACGCGTGAAAAGCCTATTTTGCCCCTCACTTTAATATTTATAAAATACGTAAAACACGTCAAGCTCATCAAATACGTTTATAACCTAACTAGTAAATATGTAACTTGTACAATATAAATGAAACCGATTACGCTTACGTTTAAAAAACATTGTATACGTCTATACGTATTTGTAATGGGCCGAATTTTTATTTAATACACAAATGCATGACAAGTAAATGTAAAAAGCCCAACTAATTTGGTCATTGGCCCATGTCTTCTTTTCCTCGGATAAAATAAACCGTGTAACCCCCTCCCTCATTTTTTCGTGACTTTCATTGCAACCAAGAAAAAAACCTTAATCTCCCTAAAATCAAAGTGACGGCTGGAGTTTTTCCCTCCTCTTTCCATTCGACTCAAAGACAACACAAGGCTGATGGTCGTAGGGCTGCTAGGGCAAAGAAGGTGGCTCGTCGTGGGTTTAGGGGCTGCTGAATTCGTGTACTCGGTACAAGGGATTGCTTGGTTTTGTCGTGGGTAAACTGCTCCTGGTCGTGGGTTTGCTAGGCCATGAAGGCGTTGGCTTTGTTCAGTTTTGATATTGTTTCCTTCCTCATTACACGCTTCAAGGGCAAGGATTCATTGAAGAAGACGTGGCGTCGTATCTTCGTGTTCGTTCATTCATTTGCTTTTCCCTCATTTGCATTAAGGTACAGATATTCTGACCTTTTTAGTAAAGGTTTTTTCATGATCTCCTTTTCTCGTCATTTCCTTATGCTTATTAGGATTCCCTATGCCATTGCTATGATTCCCTTCTGTTTATGTGAATCTCTGTTTGTCTGAACTTCTGTTTGTTGAACCTTGCTATGTTTGAGTATGAATTTCTGATTATGAACTTCTGATTATGAACATCTGATTATGAACCTCTGATTATGAACGTATGATATGTGACTGTGATATGGACCTTTGATTTCTGAACATTTGATATGAACCCTTTCTGATTTGTTTCATCCGTTGCTTATCTGAAATCTCTGTTTATTGAACCATGAAACATCTGATTTGAACTTATGTAAAATCTGATTTGTAAATCTGTTTGACCTTTATGATGAATTATGATCTGTGTCATTTATGACAATCTGTTTAACCTAAGTTAGTTTGACACCCGAGCCAATACTTCACTAGTCATGGGGGTTCCATGTCCGTGTCAGTGATGCACCGCTGACATGACTCTAGGGCAGTAGAGTGATGTTCTGCCACGTCCCTTTCTGTTATCTGTTTATTGATAGTATGGCCACTATCTGTCTGTTGGGGCGTATGGATGCATCCTAGATCTGATCTGTTATCTGATATGATTTGTCTGGTGAATGATGTCGTGTGCAATACGCGTCTTCACAAATTCTGGGAGCTAGCTACTGCATTTGTTATTGAGGTCTCCCCTCATATTATATAAGGTATTCCGAGGTCACCCCTCCGAATAAGAAAGTTACTTCTGATATGATATGTTTTGGGCTTGTGGTAGATAACTAAATCTGTATCTGTTATTTCTGTGTTAGATATTCTGTTTATTATTCCGTATTTGTCAATGTTTCCATTTACATACTGAAATATTATATGTTTATTGAATGTGTTTATGCTTTGACATGTTTATGTGACTACTGTTTGCCATGCTAGGATATGATTAATATGCTTAAATGTGATTCGCATGTTGTCATCTGATTATATGTTAGTTTACCATTATGTGACCTTGTTGATCTGTATGATGATTATGCTAGTGTATAATTGATTGTTCTGTAAGTTCATTATGTATAATTGTTCAGATAATTCGTGAACTTTGATTATCCGTTGGTGTTCGTATCTGCTTATGTTTGATCTGCCATGTTTAAATTCTGTCTATACTAAATTTTGATCTGGGAAATGGTTTAACTTATGATATCTGACTTGATAACTTGCTAATTGCTATGCTATGTCTTTTGCTTATTTAGTTATAGTTTTCCTACTGTGTTTTCTATTTGTATGTGTGACTGCCACGTTTGACTGCTATTGTTCCGCTGCTACGATATTGGATAAGTGTGTTAAATGTAGATTAATTGACTTGTGTAAAGGACATGTTTATTTCTAGTAGTTGTTTCTGCTAGCTTTCGGTATTTCGTTTGACTTATATGTACTTAAATTGCCTGATTCATTAATTGCCTGTTGTTTATGATGTGCTTCAGTTTGTGTCATCAATATGCTATGTGTTTGTTCTTATTTGTTGTTTGTTCTTCCGGATTTTCTGTGTGTCTGTGTTTCCGCAGAATCCTCAGTGATTCATTATCCTCATTCCGCTGTGACTTCGTTATTCGTTTCTTTATTTCATTTCGTATTTCTGTTTTTGTTTAGTTTTCGTTTTGTTATATCTGTTCACTGGGCTTTGTAAGCTCAGCCGCATTTCTTTTCCTGCAGCAGGTATTAGGCGTTCAAGATGAGCTTATAGGATGGCTGATCTGGGTTGAGAGTAGAACTGAGAGTAGGATTTGAATATAGGGATCTTCGATTTATTTTGATTATTAAGTTATTTATGTTTTCTTTTGTAAGTTTTGTAAAGGCTTCCGCTTTTGTATGGTATTTAAAGTTCTGATATGATACCGTATTGTGATATCTTTACCCTTGTCGGGTTGGGGTGTTACAGAAGACATGGAGAAGTGTCGTTACGGTTATCGATGATTGAGAGTGTATAAAACATCATAGTAGAGAAAATATCGGATGAATCCCCCACGAGTAACACTTTGACCTTGGGATATGTGAAAATTTTGCTTGCACTAAGATTTATAAATAACTGCTCCCAACATAACATGATCCCTCATGAATTAGACATAGTTAGCTAGGCTATGTATAATTAAGGAACGATAATGTGACGTTCGGTTTAGTTGTTATAGCTCTCAATGTTTACAGAGATCTAAACCTTGTAAGTGATAACGAATCAGAAGGAAAAGAAAGTACGATAGATGAGAATATTTTACAACAAGTGGTTTTTCAAACAGTAATACATCTTAAGTAATAAGATCCGAATACGATGGAAGACATAAACTTAGTACATAGGGACATAAACTGTTAGTTCCTAAACTTCTTCAGTCTGTCGGGTTGTTGGGATCCTGTTGAACTTCTCCTCCTTCTAACATGTATGCTCTCTCACGAGCACCCTCAATTTGTTGACCTTGGTTTTGAGGACATTGATTTCGATAGTGTCCTTGCTCTCCACATCCGAAACATGTAACTATGGTCTTGCCTCTACAATTCCTGGCATGGTGTCCTAGTTTTTGACACTTGTAGCAATTAACAGGGCAAAGACCCGAGTGATGATACTTACATCAATTACATAGTGGGTAGGTTCCAGCATAACCTCTGCCTTCTATTGGTGCAGCAACATAAACCATTGCAGCTTCTTGCCTTCTATTCTGTTGTTGATGATGGTTAGTGTTACGGTTTTGGTTGTTGTTATTATAACCTCCTTGGTCATTTTCCCATTTTCTTTTGTTGTTGTTGATTTGGTTATCATTGTTGTTGTTGTTGTTGTTTCGGTTAGTGTTGTAGTTGGTGCGGTTGTTGGTATTGTTGTTACGGTTGGTGTTGATAATGTTTCCTCTCTTTACTACTTGTGCCATGAGCTTTTGAGATACTCGAATAGATTCTTCAATTGTTTGCGGATCAGAGGAAATCACATCACCTTGAATAATCTCGGGAAGTCCTCCAATGAAAGCCTCTAGTAGTTTTTCGTTGTTCGAAACCATAGACGGACATAACGCAGCCAATTCTTGAAACCTTCGAATGTAGGTCTCGATGTCGTACCCAACAGTTACTAGTTCATAAAATTCGGTCTCCAACTTTTTCACCTCCGTACGCGGACAATACTTCTTTGTTAACAAACCTTTGAATTGCTCCCAGGTGAGCTTGAAAGCATTTTCCATTCCCATTGGCTGAGCATACGAGTTCCACCAAGACATTGCCCCATCAAGTAGTGTACTCGTAGCAAACTTAACCTTGCTATCCTCCGGGCAATTACATAACAAAAACACATACTCCATTTTCTCGAACCATCGAACCATGGCAGTGGCCCCTTCAGTGCCCTTGAACTTAGTGGGATCTCCACTTTTAAAATCCTTATACGAACAACTTCTAACCCCGTACCCTCCTGCAATACCTGCAGCAGCAGCAAGCCTAGCGGCTTCAGCTTCTCTCGCAATTCTAGTAGCTTCAGCAGTTGCCGCAGCCGCGGCGGCATTAGCAAGCCTGGCAGCTTCAGCATTAGCTGCAGCCTCAGCGGCAGTGGCGAGTCTAGCGGCTTCAACAGTGGCTGCAGCCTCGGCAGCATTGGCAAGTCTAGTGGCTTCGGCAGTAGCCGCAACCTCAGCAGCAGCCGCCACTGTTGCCCTTTCGGTCCTTAATGCATTGGCTATACTATCCCTCACAAACTTTTGCATAGCCGCTTGTGTCAATTCAGGTGTGGCTTTCTTCGGCGCCATAACTTCTTCAAAATAAGAGGAAAGGTGAGATGTAGCAAAGTCCTATGTCAAAAATAAGCGCTCTAAAGAGACGTGATATAAGGTGATAAGTTTGAGGTTATTTTTTCAAAATAATCGACGGTTTCCTAAGAAATGGGTTATGAGACGTCGTAAGTGTTTCAAATGTATGATGGTTTAGTGACTTAATGTGTGAATAATGTGTAACTCGACATGTTAGTGGTGAAACAAAGGAGTGTGAGTGACTTTGCCCTACTTAAAGGTTTATCTCGGCATTCTAGGTTATCGATGATGAATCAGCTGATATTGAAATTGTGATAGGAAATGACAAGGCATTCTCCACGTTAGAATCTAAAGAAAGGATAATGGAATGGGTATTTGAAGGCATCCATGTGACAATCACTTTGAAATGAAAGTAAATAACTCGAAAAATGTAACGTATAAACGCATGTAAAGTGAATATGCACTTATGATGAAATGATGAGATGCTATGATGATGTAGTTATAGTCTAGGGTCAATGATGCAACCTAGTTCTCTATAACTGAAGCTCTGATGCCAATCTGTCACACCCCCAAATTACCTGTTTTGCAGCGGAATGGAATTCCTGGGGATTGACTGTCATAGCATCACAATCACAGTTATATTGAACGACCTAAAGTGTCGTTTGGAAAACACATCGTTTGATTTATTAAAACAATCAAAGTTTACAAAGTATAGGTCCCAAATGAAAGTTACTATGTACGGAAATAAATTTGATACAATCCAAACGATGTTTTAAAGTGCATAAAATCCCTGTTAGACGCGTCGTCACCACGACTCTATGATATGTCCATATGCATGCCATGAAGTGAATGCCTTAGATACCTGAGATAAAACATGCTAAAAAGTGTCAACACAAAGGTTGAGTGAGTTCATAGAGTTTGTGTTGAAATGTAAAGCCTTTCAAAAACGTTTATGCAGCAAAGGCATTGTAAATCCACTCAGTTCCAAGTTCTGCACATACAAAACTTGCAACCTGTGTGTTCACAATCCACTGCCAAAATATGCATAGTTTATGTTCAAGCGCATGATGTCAAATGAATTCACATAATAGTGCGTATATTAATGTATTAATAGTTACTTGACATAACACATATGAGTGTTGTTTCCAATTTGTACCAAGACATTTAGCTCAATGATAATACCAAGACATTTAGTTCCATAATAATACCAAGACATTTAGTTCCATGATAATACCAAGACATTTAGTTCTATGATAATACCAAGACATATAGTTCTTGGATAATACCAAGACATTTAGTTCCATGATAATACCAAGACATTTAGTTCCATGATTTATGATATAGAATATGACTAAACATTCAGTTCAGATAAACATATAGTTTGCATATAATCATGATTGTCATAAAATAGTTGAGCATGTATCTCCCCCAAAAGTAATTCAAAACAATTAAAAGAGTAGGGGCTATGACTCACTTGATGAAGTGATGTGATGACAAAAGTGAGCACACTGAAATGTAGCGTGAATCTCTAACTCTAACCTATTATGAATGATATGATATATGATAAGTTACAATGTAATGTTATGCATACAATTCATACAATATCTATACCACTTGTGAATTTTTGAAAATAATACTTATCGTCGAAAAATAATCTTATAACGTCTTGACACTTTATGAATTACTTTACAAGTATTTACGTCAAAATGACATCCTACAATAGTTATTTAATGATTTATTATGAAATTATAACTTTTCGTCGTAAAATAATGTCGTTGAAAATTTCATGAAAGTGACTAAAACGGCCTCACAAAGCTAGTCGTAAAATGGTGTACGTCGAGTGTTAGGAAACGAACTCAACGGTTTTGGGAAGCTTGTATCATTATCTCAAAGTTTTAGCATTTAAGTTTTCATCCTAGAGGTCTCGATCATAGAGAAAAATATAGGTTAAGTATGGTACTTGTGTGTTTAAGGGTGGTTTTCGGCAAAGTTTGAGTGACTATATTTCATTCGTTACAACTCCGCTTGACGAACGGTTGAACATTTTGGAAAATAGGCTAGGCGAACTCACTTTTACTAGAAGACATCATTTTATAAAAAGTACTCCATCATTGTTAAAAAACGACCCTCAACATGGTCCCTCGTTGTCGTAGTATGTGTTTAATTGAAAAAATATTAATTTTGCTAATAGAATAAAGTTACGGCAACTTTGTTTATCGCGTGTAATTTACTCGTTACAAGTCCGTTTTCTATGTTTTCTACATCCTTAGATTCGTATTTAAGTACACTAATATATTTTTAATACGTCGACACATTTCATAACGCTTAAGCCTCATTTTTGACTCGTAAAAAGTGACATTTACATGCTGAAATTTCTGAAATTATTAACTTTCGTCGTCAAACTTCAAAAATTCATATCTTTTTCGTTATAACTCCGTTTTAATCCGTTCAAGCGGCCACGTTTTCGTTTCAAAGTATATTTTCTAAATGTCTAGCCCAAAAAATTTTATCCACTGTCGAAAATTCCAGTTTTCACAATTTTGATCAGACCCTTAATTAGACTTGTCGAAATGAGTTTTTCACGTGCAAAACCTATTCTAACCAATTCAAAACAACTCCGAAGCTATTCTAATCCTACTATACACCTTCTTAGGGTGTCATGGGTTCCTAGGCATCACCAAAAGTGATATATTTCAAGGAGTAATTATAGGATGATAAATATAAACTTATAGTGCTTATAAACTATTTAAGTGGTATAGACATCACATAACTTGCATGTTTTACTTGAGCATGATAAAAATGAACATAAAAATGAATATGAAAGATGCTTACTAATTACTTGATGAGGTGAATTGAAACAAGTTTTAATACTAAAACACCCTAGGTTTTTATTCCAAAACCTTAACTAAGAGTGTAACTAGATTATATAAAACTTGACTTGGAAAAATTTGGAGAATTCCTTCTTGGTCTCTTGGTTGGCCGGTTATGGAGATGGAGAGAAAGAGATTGAGAGCTTTTACACTTTGACAAAATGAATGAGTATGTGAAGTGTTTTAGTATAAAAAGAATATAAGGTGAAGATATTTTGTAAATAATGTGTGAGTCATTTGGATGGGTCGACATATATGAAAAAAAAAGAAAGCTAGGTGTATTTTGTTATAGCTTAATACATATGAGTAGAAATAAAGTGTAGTTAATTAAGGATAGATGGTAACTTATGTATTTATTTAAGCATTTAAGGTAGCGTTAACTAAAAATAAATTTTAACGGGTCAAAATAAAATATATTGATGTCATAAAAATTATAAAAATACATTTCTTGTAAAATTTGAGTGAAACGATAATGATCGTGTAGAATTTAAGAAAACCGTCGTAATTATATAAATATAACAATTTATATACGAAATAAATTTAAAACACTGGGTAAACTAATAATAATATTTTTATAAACTTAATATGAGTATAAAAATATATCGGGATAATTTTTGGAAGTAACGGATCAAATGTTCAAAATAATTAATTACGCGATAGCGTTTATTTAATATGAAAATTACGCGTTCAATGTGAAATGCAAAACCATGAATGAACTAATATGATGACAATGATGCTAATGAAATGTAGACTAAACTAAGTCTATATGAAATGCCCGTGATGATATAATCATGAATTCACAGCTAAACCATAAAGGTTACGCGAATTTTGAAACTCGTAAACCTAGTTTACGATAAACGATGAATAATAAAGCATGACTTGTGATTTGAAAAATGACCTGAAAGTACGAGTTGTCACATAGATAATCGTTGGTTGTTATCAATTCAAGTCTTATTATTAAGCTAGCTGAAATCTCTAAACCTTTGGAATCAAAATCCAGCTGATTCCGGCACTATTCTCTGTGGGTTTCAAAATCCTGGTCACCTAAAGCCATCTGGTTTGGGATGTGCTGAGAAGAAAGCCGCTACATGGAAAAAGCCCCTTTCGAACCTTAAGTTTTTAGATTTCTGGTGATTAATATCAACTTGAATAGATAACAACCGTGATGAGTGTCGGTTTTTGTGATCAAAGTTTTGAAAATAGCACACACACCTAACTTATAGTAATTTCGGGAGTAAAAAGTTAAGTCTCGACTTACATTGATTATTAGTATAAGTAGTGTTAGCATTTTACAAAAACATTTGTACAATAAGTTTGAACTTAGTTGGGAGTAGAAAAAAGAGGATGACGATTCAATTCTCCAGAGTCACCCAGTTTGTGTGAATCCCATTCTATGATACCATATTTCATGAATCAAGCATGTTGTTTACTTTCAGTCTAGTTTAATTTCTCGCATCGAATAATATTCAAAATGGGGTATGCTCATGAATTTCAGTAATTACTTCATATGATTGATTGCTAGGGACTAGCAATTTCATGGTGTGGGGGGATTTGATGAGTGCTTATTCACTCATCGTTTTTACCCACTTAAGACCACAAAAATGACCAAAAACACCCAAATATGCTCAAAATATGCTACAAATGTCCTCGGATTGTGTTTTATGTCTTGCAGGTACAAAAGGATTGAAAACAGGGCAAAAACGGACAAAATGAGCTCAAACTAGAAAAGTGCTGAAACAGACGAAGTCGGGAAGTGATTTTCTACATTTTTGGATGCCGGGAAACGTTCTGGGAGTGAGCAGGGGGAATCAGACCTAAAAACCTAACCCGAAACCCTAATTACCTTTCTATCTTTTTACTAAACCCTTTTACCTAAACCCTTTCACCCAATTGAACCCCTACTCCAAATGACCCTTTTTCCTTCGTGAACCCTTCTTCCCACCCTACTTCTAAACACATAAACAAAACTAAAACCCAGAACCCAAAGTTTTGACCGCCAAAAATTCCCACTAACCCCCTGTCACTCTCATCCTTGTTAATAGCACAAGAATAAGCCAAGGACCCTTCACATGGTGCATTCCCTCTTGGCAATCCCTTGTATCCCTATTGGATGTGAAAATGAAGACCAATTGATGGCAATGATCATATGGGTTAGTTTCCAAGAAGAATTGAAGGGTTGAGATTTGAAGCAAAGAACCACAATCGCATCCCAGCTCAATTTACCTCACAAAAAAAACACAACTTAAGAGATTGGAAAGCCCAAGCCTTAGTATAAATATAGCTCATTTTAGCCAAACATAAGGCACCTAGGATTTGTAGTCTTAAAGTTTAGTTTCTGTCTTTTCTTTACTCAGTTGTAAGTTTTTTGAGTTAATGAAAAAGTTTTAATTGCTCATATGTTTTTTTTTCGACTCTTCATACAAATAAGCATTTAGCGCTTATTTTCCTATTGCTAGTTCTCAAAGTGTTCAAAATTGTTTTGTTAAGTATTAACTTAGTTTTCATCAGTAAAAATCAAGTTCTCAGTTTTCTCAAGTCTGTTTTAGTGAAATACACCCTTTTAAAAGGGTTTTGGTTTGAGCTTTTAGGTGCTCAAAAAACAAACTTTTACTCGTTTGACTTTCAAAGTCAAACTTCTTATAAGGTTTTTAGTTATTTTTTCAAAGGTGGAAACAGTTTTAGAAATTAGTGTACAAGTTTGGGTTGAAAAAAAAATCTTTGCTGTCATAAAACTAAACTCATAACAACAGCCATTCCTGCCGTTCATGAGCTTTTTAATAAGCTAGGTTGCAATTAAAAAGTTTCAAAAATTGTTTTTCATAGGTCTTTTTATACCCAACTTAATCTGTTTTTGCTTTATATGCCTTAGGGCTAGCAACATGTAGCTTTAATTTGTCCATGAAAACTGCACAATGTCCCTTTTTGTTACTGCACAAAACCAACACTGCCTTAGGTCCATTTTTCACAGCTTATTTATAAGCTGTCCAAGCTCCCATTAGCACCCCATTTAGTTTGTTTAAGATATTTGTAGTGCTAACTTTCTTTTTTTAGCTTGCTTCTGACTTTGGAGATCAATTCATAGCTTAAAAATAAGCTCAAAAAAGCCCCTTTGTTGCCTGTCAAGTCTGCAAACAGCAGCTGCCATCCTTTTTTTTTCTTTCTAAAGTACTCAAATGCTTTTTCAAAACTTATGAAAAAATATTTTGAAATGTCCATGATGGGTGAACTTACGTTTTTTTTAAGACTGCAAGTTCATCAATCACCCCGTGGTATTTTCTTGAGTCAGTCCAAATATGCTCTTGAAATTTTAAACAAAAATGGAATGCAAAACTGTGACACCTATGCAACACCAATGGCACATACCAAGAAACTGGACGCTGATTTGCATGGGAAATTGGTTGACCCTACCAAATACCGAAGTATCATTGGGTCTCTCATGTATCTAACAGCCAGTAGACTTGATATTGTCTTTGTTGTATATCTTTGCTCCCGTTATCAGTCGCGACCAACTGAAAATCACCTCTCTGAGGCTAAAAGAATCCTCTGATACATCAAGGGAACCATTAACTTAGGGATCTGGTATCCGAAGGATTCTGGTTTTGAACTAATAGCTTTTTCAGACGCTGATCACGCAGGTTGCTTAGATTTTCGGAAAAGTACTTCAGGAGCTTTACAATTTCTTGGTGATAAACTGGTGTCATGGCAATCGAAGAAGCAGGATTGTACATCGCTGTCCTCAACCGAAGCAGAATATGTAGCCATGTCGGCGTGTTGTGCTCAAGTCATTTGGATGCGAAGACAACTCAAAGACTATGGTTACGTATTTGACAGAATCCCGATGTACTGCGACAATCGAAGTGCAATTGCGATCTCGTGCAACTCTGTTCAACATTCAAAGTCTAAGCACATCGATCTTCGATATCATTTCATGAAGGAGCATGTGGAAAAGGGTACAGTTGAATTATACTTTGTGGGTATTGAATACCAACTGGCAGATCTTCTCACCAAAGCCTTAGCTCCTGCTAGGTTTACTGAGTTGGTCCACCAGATTGGTATGCGATGTTTGACTCCAGAGGAACTGGATGAACTTTTAAAACAATCTTAAAACCTGTCAAACACCAAAACCTCTTTTGTAAATACTTTCTCAAAAACAAAATACAAAATCAGAAAATCTATAAAATACAAAAATAATCTTCTCTCTAAATTCTTTTTAACATGGCAAGTACAATTCTTCCGTCAACACTTCACACTTTCAAAAATTTCAAAATTTTCTTGGTTAAGTGTTGAAGGGGAGAAAGTAAATATTTTCTGTTTTATAAAACCTTGTACTTGTATGTTACCTTATTCCGGTTGTATCTTTGATAATGATGGTCACATTTCCGGTTCATTGACAGTCCCCAGACCCAAATTTGTAAAATTTCTTTATTTCTAAAGTCAAGGGGGAGTGTCGTCATGTTTCTTTCCAAATATCGTGCTTTACGTAACCAAAATGGAAGTTATGGGCGTTGAATGAAAAATGATTGAGGTGGAGGGACCAAAGTTGCTAAAAGTTTAAACTAACTTTTAATAAAACTCTCCACCTAAAATTCAAAAACACATTAACTCCTACATTTATTACCACAACCTACCAATCCTACGCCTAACACTCATTCTGCTAATCCGTGCTTTAAACTCCTGATTTGTAAGTGGTTTAATGATCATCATGTATTTACAAACATTGGTTTTTAATTTCATAAACATCCAACGTCTAGATTTTAAGTTTGGGGTGATTTTGTGTTCTACGCGTATGCGTATGAACACTAAATCATCATTGGGTGTTTATGATGGTAAATGTTGTGTCAAAATGCTTAAAATCAAGTGTTATAAACATTTCCAACATCAAAATCCACCCAGAAAACATTTTAATGATGTTTAATGCATGTTTAATTGACCAAAATCAGTCTTGAATCATGACCAGAAACAGTAATTTTTGAGAAATTAAGAATTAGGGTTTATACTCGTATGAATTGGGAAATTTTGATTCATAAGGTTTTTGATGTTAAAAATTGTTGGAACACATTCATATTGACTCTAAGACATCCCAGAATTAATTTGGTGCATTTTCTATGGATGGATTTCTTATTCGTAATTCTTGAATTCTAGGGTTTAAGGTCTACGCGTAAGTAAATCTTACGCGTAACTGCTTATGAGTATGACTATATGTGTGAGATTGAAAGGGATTGAATTATATGTTAATGGACATGTTATGATGAACTTATTTCAGGTTTTACGCGTGAAAATTCATAATCAAGGTTAACCATTGGATTTCTACGCATAAGGATCACCTTACGCGTAGAATGTTATTCGTAAGAGAAATCTTACTTATAACCTTTACGCGTAAGGTTCTACATGGGACTACGCGTATCCTGTGAAGGATATGCTTAAACTTGAGTCTTACGCATAAGGTTCACTCTTACGAGTAAACCTTACGCATAAGATCCAACATACGCTTACGCGTAAGCCTTATGCCAAGAGCTCTTTTCCTACGTGTAACATTTCTTACGCGTAAGAAGAGTTCCTACGCATAAGCTTATGCTTACGCGTATGGTCAACTTTTTACGCATAAGCTTGCAATTTCTACGCTTAAGCCTTACTTTAACCATAATAATGAATTGTTACGCGTACAAACTTGTAAATAAATAAATCATAATGTCACAAAACCAAAATGTCACTAATAAGCTACAATGGTTAATGTGTTGTGTAAATAAGTGAAAATTTGGACTTTAAAACTCAAAATTGATAAATTCACAAAACTTATCACGACTACTTTGGACTATTGGACAAACAAGTGACGTTGGACTCACATTCATCAACAAAACATATTCAATAATTGGACAATAAAATCAACTGTTGACTAACGTAATGTCTTTCGATATATTGGTTCTTTTGGCTCAATATCTTTCAGATCATAATATGGACGTCACAATGCAAAACGTTAATGCACCAAATGTTCACACAATGGAAGACATCTTCCCCACCGGTTACCAAATGAAAATTGGAAAGAACAATCGCAGAGTCGATTTTGATAACTTCACGTGTTCTGAGTCTTTTTGTCAAATTGCTATGGATATTCTGAAGGCTCATCCTTACAAGAATATGCTCACTAATTCTGGAATTGTGCCTGAGATTTATGTTCACCAATTCTTGCACACCATGAAGAAGGTCAAAGGTCAAGATGTTGTGACAGTGACACTTAACAACAAGCAAGTCACCATCACTCCAGCAGACTTAAGGGCTATTCTCCTTTTTCCTACTATCCAGCCTGCCAACTATGTTGCTTCTCCTTTGGAAGAGATCACTCTCCAGTTCATGGTCGACATTGGCTATGATGAAGCTGCTGGGATTATCACCAAACACTCTTCAGTAGATCTTAAGAATATTCCTTAGCCATGGAGAACCCTCTACATCATGATCACCAAATCAGTTTCTGGACGTAATAGTGGTTATGCGCATCCCAAGCTCATGGAACTACAAGAATTTTGGGGCATGGTCAACATGATGCACATCGATTTTGCAAGTCTAATTTGGGATGACATGATGTCATATTTCAGGAAACCTGGCACCAAAATCTCTTACATCAGATACACAAAACTGTTGATCCAGAGGATACTCGGGAATAATCCTGATATTCCTTTGAGACTTGATGACCCCAACCATTACTCCGTGTTATTTGAGCCTACACTCAATGTCGTCAGGTTCAAAGAATCAACTACGAAGAAACAAGGTGTTGTTTTGCCAGACTGCCTTCTTACCGCTGAGATCAAGGAACTTCAATCGTACAAACGTTATATGGAAGCAGTTGCATCAGGCAAAGTGGGGTTCATTGATGAAAAGTCTTCTGGTGTACCTGTCAAGAAGATGAGGAGATCAGGCATTGCTAGAAGTGTTGCAAGCACTGAGAGTACGAGAAAGTATCCAAAGAGGACTCACATACTCAAAAAGAGAATTCCATCAAAGGGTGCCATCCTTATTCCCAAACAAGAACCAAAACTGATGGACGAGGACTAGGAGGACACTGAAACTGATGAAGAGGTTATCTACTCAAAATCTACAACAGATGATACACTTACAATTGCAAAACCTCTCAGTCCCAAAACTGACAAGGGAAAAACTATAGTTCCTGAGCAAGAGGAAGAAGAGAGCTCAGATGAAGAGCCACAGGATGAAGACAAAGATTACAGAAAGAAATTGAAGAATCTCAAACTTCAACATGTTGCTAAGGAATTAAACCTACAAAAAACTCTTGGCCCTGGAGGGTCGAGTGGTGCTGCACTAACCACACCAGTTTCCGATGTGGTTAATCAACCCGATAAGGGAACTAGTACCACCACCCACGAATCACATCAACAGCAACTAGAGGATGAGATCATTTTTTACTTTGAGGAACCTGATAAGAAGAAGGAGAAGACTGAGAAAATTACTGATAAAGATGTTGATGCTGCTGCTAAAGAAAAAGCAGAAGAAGAAGCTCTAGCAAAAGCAGATGAAGAAGCTAGGGTTAAGGCGGAAGAAAAGGCTAAAGCCGAAAAGGAAGCCAATGATTATCTTCTAGATAGTCCCGAACGTAGCAAGGAACAAACTTCTGAGCCACCAAAGGACCCCGAGCCTCCTCATGACTCATCATCGTCAGACTCATCTTCTCATTCATCACCACCACCATCCAAAGCCACCACCAGATCCGCATCCAAATAGGTAAAGAAACTGACCGATACTTGGATATTACGTGCAAAGACTAAGATTGTCAAAGCTGTCAGGCAAGTAAGGAAGAAAGACGTGGTTAATAAGAAACTGAATCAACTTGTGGACATAATCAATTTTCTTCAAGATGTGATAAACGAGTTTTCAGATGAAAGGAGCAGATTCAAAACTTTCTAAACAAAGATATCCAAGGGGAAATGGATAAGACGATCAGAGAATACACACACAAGTTTCTCCTCGATACTGTCCCTGGAGTGACAAGAGAGATGTTCACCAGACAACTTTATCTGAATCTCATGCAATTGGTCAAGTAAACAATGCAATCTACTCCTGTAGCAATGAAGATCAATCCAATTGAACCTGCAGTTGTCTCTGATGCAGAGTTGATTTCCAAGCTTGTGTTGAAAATATCTAAACGATCTGCAACGTTTACTTCTGACGAAGCTAAACTATTTGAGGCATTGCTGGAATATCAACTCAAAACCTCATGCAAACAGACAGCGAAGAAGGCTAAACATCCAAGAAACGATGATGATGCGGATAAAGATTCTGAACCGAAACGAAAGAAGAAAAATGATGATTCATCTTCTATGCCACCACCACCTCAAAGGACCTCCACTCAAAGAAGTTCTCCACAACGGTCTCCTGCTACTGATAAACCTCAGGACTCTGAGTCACCACCACAAACAGAGAAAACCGCTGATCACTTTGAATACACTGGTGGTGACGATGAAGAAATTCCTGAGCCCCAACAACAACCTACTTCTTCTACATCAACAAAGAAACCAGCATCATCATCAAAGCCTAAGAAGAAGAAAAAGATCGAAGTTGTATCATGGCTAGATGATGATGACACTGAAGAGTATGACTGGTTCTGAAAACTTGTTGATGCAACCCCTCAATTACAGGAAGGTCAAGAACCGGTAGATAGTCGAACGATGGAGCATGTGAAGCTTATACAAGAAAATTTCAAGGTGAAGAAGATGACAAAAGCAAAGTTCAGGCGAATCAAGAACGACGCTTTTCAAATGCTTAAGGGCAACTCTCACAGTGCCATTGAAGTCGAATATCATCTCGACAACATAGCAGGAGCCATGTCCAACAACATCGACTGGCTCAACCCTGAAGCTAACATAGAATTTACCAGACAAGACAAAGCTCCATATTACACAGACTGGACCAAACCACTACCTACCATTGGCCGATCAGATCAACCCAAGATTCCCTATCGTTACTTCTTCAACAATGACTTGGAATTCCTTCTACACGGTAGCGATGTTTCCAAGAAATACGCTACATCACTTACCTTCCCTTTCCCGGCAGCAATCTACTCTAATAATATAGCCATCGAGGAAGAAGCCACACACATGTTTGCTGAAAAAGTGGAAAAGTATGACCTCGATGCACTGTATGGGATTCATCATTGGCCTGAACGAAGAAGAATCTACTACAGAAGCTACCAGGTTCTAAAGTCGAAAAAGGAAGTGTTCAGTGACAAACGGATCGTTGCAATTATGCATGTTACCCTATCGTCGAAGTGGGACTACACATTCCTAAAGAAAATTGTGGTCAAACGACAAGACGAACAGGAATATGACTTTACAGAAGCAGATTTCCCGAGATTGTCGCTCAATGACATTGAAGACATGTATCTTGCCAAGGTACAAGGACGAATGCGATAATTCTCTACAAATATCCAACGCGAGTACATCAAGTCATTGCTAATATTCATAAAAAGCATCGTGATCCAAGAACGTGTAGAAGATATTCAACATGCCGTGGAATCATACCAGAAGTGTGTTAATCTCACAAAACCACAACTAGACCTTCCCGACATAAACCAACTTGCTCAGTACACCCTTATCAGGAAACCATTTGGGGTATTCTACCGTTGCGAACTACACCACAATTGCTTCATTGCGTGCAAAGAGCTTCATAAGTTTGGGGATCATACATTAAAGATGGTTCGGGATGGGTTAGCATACAGGTTAAAGGAGATCCATGACGGCATAGGGTCACCAAAGACGATCATCACTCGGATTGATGAAAGGTTGTTCAGACGGGATCAGATAAGAACGTTGGAGAGTTTCGTAGGTGGTCGTCCAAGCATATCTCTCACAGGCTACCAACGTCCAGAACGCATTCCTGGAGTTATTGATGGACTTCCTGGTACTCCTGATTCTCCTTGATCTGTTTCCTTATCATTATTTGGATGTGTGATTTATATCTGACAATGGCTTGTGCACACATAACAGTGTACAACCCGTACATGTAATGAAAGGACCCTATGGTACGCTTCAGTTCCACAATCCAATAAAAGGAGCGAAAGCTTCTTACTTTTGAGTAAAACTAATCCAAACTTTTAATTTTCAAAGTTTTGCTCAAAAGGACAAGTACTTCCCCTTATGTTTTTTTCAAAACCTCAAAAGTTAATATCACTTGTTGAGGGGGAGTATTTGCTTAAAAACTTTGTTCACAAAATTGTTCTTCGTGGTAATCTTCCCACAAAACTCGAAAATGGACATATTCGACATCAAAATTTCGTCAAAAATAACATTTATATGCCATTTTTGAGGGGGAGAAAAATTATGTGATAAGAAATATGTTGTGGATTGCTAATGAATCGTCGTGCCAAAGACTTAATCAATGAATTGACGAGATCTTAAATGTTAGTAACTCGAAAAGACTTGTCCGGGACGGGTAATAATTTCAAGCTAGTTCGCTAGTGATGTAAACGTGTCTCGCAAAGGACTTATCCTAGTAGAATGTACCATTCGAGAAACTCTTGGTAGACATGAACTATGACGGGTTTGACAACCTTTCGAGGTTTGTCCACACCTTCAAGGTAGTTAATAGAGCTAGTTGTCACCTAAAATCTGACAATGTAACTCTTTAACTATGCAACGTAACCGTGTCTCACGGGGAATTGTCTATCTTGAGTTGATCAATTCAAAAGTGCGCGCTCTTCTCTCACCGTGCAAATTTCTGTCAAAATTCTTAAGCACGTGTGCAGGGGGAGTATTTCTGCAAAATACAAAACTCTCACAGTGGTACTAAATGCTTTTATTCATAACCACTTTGAGAGATTTTCATGAAAATTAAGGTGATAACATCAAATATGCATGAATATTAAGTGTCAATTTCCCCCGATAATGCTCGTTATTTATATCATTTATATGGATTTACGCTTGTTTTCCACTTTTAGGTAAATTACGAGCATTGGAGCTAAAGAGACGCGGAAATGGAAACATATCTAAAGATTTATCACAGTATGCTATTTTGAAGAAGTTACGGCGTAACTCATCTCTCACATTACGACGTAACTATTGCGTGACTCAATATGCCAACTTATCAGAAGGTTACGGCGTAACTCCTCCCAAAGGTTATGACGTAACTACATTAGGTCAAAAGAGGTTCCACGCCGCTGATACTTACGCCGTAACTACTACATCTCTTACGACGTAACCGTTTTATTGAAGACTACGGCGTAACCACTCATTAGGTTATGTCGTAACTAGCAGATCTAGTGCATTTTATGAAGAAATAGAAGGTTATGCCCTAACTCTTATATTGGTTACACCGTAACCCAGATCTGGCCTATAAATACCCCACGAATTCTAGCATTTCTAATCATCCCATTCCACACACAACACTCTGAGAACGTGGGAAAAAGCTCAAGGCAGGTCTAGGGGAGCATACGGAGTTGTTTCCAAGGGAGAAGTCACTCCATTACGATAAGCATTAGCGTTTTATATTTCTTTTACTTTCAATTCATGTATTTCGTACCTTTGAATATTGATATGATTTGCATGATTAATATGAGCGGCTAAGCACCTTTTGGTGCTAGCCTAGTTATGATTCCTTAATTGTTTTGTTTGCGTTTACCTTTACTTCCGTACAATTATTTCTAAGTGTATGCATGCATAGTTCATTGGTAGCCACCCTTGGTTCGGTAGTTTTGAATGGCGGTAGAGGCCAATTTCCTAGGAGATATGACCAACTGACCCTAGGTGAGCGGACTGAGACGGGAAGGGTAAGATATGACCAACTGACGACCCTTTCTACTTGTGCGATTTGACCAACTGATCACCTATCATTTGGATGAACGTAAGAATTGGGGGGGGGGGGGTGTAGTGTCTAAGTTCCTAACGGTCGGGCACTCACTATTATGAATCTAGCATGTAGTTGTACTTAATGACTTGGCTTAGGGGACCAGGAACAACAGGACTTATGACGGTGCGCCTGATTTCTCCTGTGGTGGCATCTTTGCTGATAGGTTAGGGCGAATTGACCAAATGTTGTCCTCTCGAATTTGACCCCACCTGAAGTAGTTGGAAGTAAGTAGACGTAGACATAACTAGCTAGGAAGATTAACTAGGTTAGCACCGCTTTTCTCTATTGATTTCTCTTTGCCATTTATCTGTTTTTATTTACTTTATTCTGCATTAGTAGTTTAATTAATTAAATCCCTATCGAAACCATTATTTTTCTGTGACACTAGACTTAGTAATAATCTAACACACATAGCTCTTGGGATGACCTCGGCTTTACCATTTACTACACTACACACGACCGGGTACACTGCCCGTTAGTGCACTAGGGTAGACCATAGGTATTGCGAGACACTATAAATTTAAGACCTGGTCAGTAAAACCTGCATCAAGTTTTTGACGCCGTTGCCGGGGAATTATATTAGGATTGATATTAAGTCTTTAATTTCGTTTTAAACTTTTCTCACGATCATATTTCAAGTTTTCAGGCACCATGGAAGTTGTTAACATCGATGACCTCACTCTTGAGGAATACTTGGCGTTGAAAAGAGCGGAACAAGGGCCGGGTCTCATAAGACCGGCAATTGGAGCGGATGTCCGTTTCGAAATCTAAGACCAATTTATGAGGGAGCTTCGCGCTAACCCTTTTTCAGGAAACAGGGACGAAGATGCATATGAGCGCGTTTAAAATGTCCTATACATCGCAAGCCTTTTCAACATTCTGGGCGTATCTCATGATGCTGTTATGCTACGGGTATTCCCAAAGACTCTTACAGGAGCCGCCAAAAGATAGATCGAAAGATTGCCCGCGGGGGAAATTAATACTTGGGCGCTACTAAAGAAACACTTTATTCCAAGATATTGCCCGCCGTCAAAGGTTTCTAACCAGCTTTTAGAGATCCATAATTTCAGACAGGAAGAAGACAAAACGCTGTATCAAGCTTGGGACAGATACAATGATCTTCTTTTCAGGTGTCCTACTAATGATCTGAACAACCAGCAAAAGGTCAACATCTTCTACAAAGGAATTAACGTAACTACAAGGCAGATGTTGGACTATCAATGACCTATCCCGAACATGAATCCTACTCTTACAATTGAAGGCATTCAAAAAATGGCGGATCACTCTCAAAAATGGCACGACAGAGGAAGTAAAAGAAACCAAGGCAGAAGTCTTGATGGAATTGCATCAATAACCAACAAGCTTGAAAATCTCAGTCGAGATATGCTGAAGATCAGAGAAACTATTCATGCCATCCAAGTCGGCTGCGAAAACTGTGGTGGGGGACATTTGACTAAAAACTGTCCTAAATTTGACAAGGAAGATACGATCGAGGAAGTTAAATATGGAGAGAATAGGCCTTTCAACGGGGATAATCGTAATGGGTTTCGTGGAGGACCCCCACCGTATTATGAGCGTAATGAAAGAAGAGCTAACCTGGAGGAAATTATTAACAAGTACCTTGTGGACACTACCAAGAGGCAAAAGGAGCAAGAGGAATGGCTTAAAAATTTCCAAGATAATACAAACAAGAGCCTCGCTTCCCATGACATATCACTTAAAAACTTGGAAACTTTAATTGGAAAGCTTGGCGACGAGGTACAAAGAAGAAACAAAGAACAAAAGAACAAATCCACTATATGTAAGGTTGTATTCTCTGATAACAACAAGTACTCTGATGAGTCCGATACTGATGACGAAAGTGAGTTACGCCGTAATCACACCTCATAGTTACTGGTAACCCGAATTCAAGCAAAGACACGGGCACCAAGGACGACAACCCTAAAAGGAGAAGTCATTGGTGTAAGGGTATTGCAATTGACGATGGAGAATGCTACAGCTTGTGGGCCTCGTGTGATCCTCGGAAAACCTGCGATGGTGGTGTTGATTAACAAAGTATAAAAGATGACAGATACAAGTGGACTACACTAAACGATGAAGAAAGGTTAGCCAAGTTCTCGATTAATGAAGTGAAAGGACCACCCATTAAGCATTACTGCAAACCCTTACTCATAATGGAAGATCATATTACTCACGCTTGGCCAACGTGCCATCCTTTTCGTGATTATTATAACGAAGGAGGTAATGAGAATAACGAAGTTTGGATATGCCCACACGAATCTGGGAGGCACGACATTGATTTTGGAAATCTATCATTCAGTGATTGGTATTCGATAAGATTCGGGGACGCGATTATTAATTCAGCTTTCTTCAGAAATCTGGAACTCAAATATGAGAAACATATTTGTTAATACATATAAGCCGTAAAAATGTTTATTTATATTTTACGATCTTCTAATGTTTTGTCGATAACAAAAGTAAAATCATTTCTACGAAACAAATAAAATACGTAAATGGTTTGAACTAATAGTTTCTAACATATTCACATTTTCACATAAAACACTAAAACAAGTATAAGTGATTTTATGATTTAATATTACAACAACTAGTGTTTACATATTTGGGTAAAATATACACATAACTAGTATGTAATATATTGGGTAATATAAATGGGTAGAAAATTAAGTATCACAACCCATTAGGCAAATACATTGAATGTAGTTGGGTACAACCCAAAGCCCATGACCCATGGAGTTTGACCCATAACCCATTGCATGACATCATGCTTATATCATATATGGATAATATCCATAACCCATGGTTTTGACCCATACCCATGTGACTAGGTGCATTGCACTCAAGAGATACATTGTATCTAGCTAAAGACCCATGGATCAACCCATGACCCATAACCAAAATACCCATGGGTAAAGAGGAGCGTCCCACGGGTCCCTAGCTTTACGCTAGACGGATCCCTTATGGAAAGGATCCGTGGGATCCGGGGAACAATAGAATTTTTCCTCTATAAATAGTGAGCCATTTGTTCATTGTTTCTCACCCCTTTCTAACACACTTTCCCCTAGAGTTAAAAACTCTCTAACCTCAGATCCAAGAGATCTATGTTTGTAGTTTTGTTTTTGTGTGATCTTCTAGGTTCCTCTTAAAGGCAAGATCACCCGCTTTGAAGTCGAGCAAGCTCAAGTCCATGAGTTGCCATGCTTCCTCATCATCAAGACTACTGAAGTCTTCTTGTTAGTGATTGTTTTTCTTTTCCTAAGAAGTGTTGAAGACATTTGTGAAAGGTGTCTCAAGTGTCAAGACGAAGATATTAGTGAACGGTATCTATCGTCCATATCATAAGCACTTGTGGTAGGTGCTTAGAAGTCAAGACTAGAAGCATTATTGAAGGGTGCTTAGAAGTCAAGACACAAGACATTAATGAAGGGTGTCTTGAAGATCTAGTTAAAGGCATTAGTGAAAGGTGCCTTAGATGTACATTCGATATGGTGTGTTTCGATGTACAAGATAGATTAGTACTAGATCCAAGGATATTGATATCCTTGATGATGTTGTAGAAAGGAGTTGATCTCCTTTGGGATTAGTCGTTGGTGTAGTTTTGGGTAGTAGTTCCTCCATTGCAATGGAAATAGGTGCTTAGCCTAGTACCTAATAAAGGGTAGGCGATGTTGTGTAGGTGTTGTTCACCTTGGTGTGAAAGAACTAGGTACTTAGCCTAGTACCTTATAAAGGGTAGGTGACGTTGTGTAGGTGTGGTTCACCTTGGAGTGAAAGAACCTGGTGGTTAGCCTAGCACCGGAAAAAGGGTAGGCGACGTTGTGAAGGCTTCTCCACCATAAGGAGATTGGTGTAGTATTTACGAACTCTCGAGTAGGTGACTCGGGGAGTGGAGTAGGGCAAGGAAGGTGTCCTTGTAGCCGAACCACTATAAATACTCGCGTTGTGGTTTTGTGCTTCTTACTCTTATCTTTCATTACATACCTTTATATGTGTGTTTATCAACATCCAACACATACATCCAAATAGATTGACATAAGTCGATCTAAATACTTGAAAAGGAAGTTTTAATTGGCAAAAATATTCAACCCCCCTTCTAGTTTTCCACAATTGGCATCAGAGCTTTGTTACCAAGTTTCTTAAAGTATATTGTACTTTAAAAACTTGATACGATCCATGGCTAATTGAAAACAACAAAAAAGGTTTTTCATAAAAACAAACATCATGTCTTTTAAAACTTTTTATTTGGATGTTGATTAGATGACAACATTTTTTTTATTTCATTTAATTGCACTAATCCTTTTTGTCATGTTCATTAGTCAAAGCTCATATCTACCAAGCATAGGAATCACTTGGTAACAAGAATACCTTCCCTAAGAAGGTATCTAAAGCACAAAGGAGCTGGAATTGTCTTCTGACATTAGTTGTGTCATTTGTAAAGACATTTCTAAGTGCATTAGAGGTATGACTTTCCACTTATCTCTAAATTATATTAGTTTGATAAATACGTGTGATTACTTAGGTATTTACTTGAGTAGCTTTCGTGTATACACATGTTTTACATATAGCTTCATTAGGAAGTTTTTCTCACATACGTGTCACTCTTTCGTCTAAAAGTCATGGTTCATAAAACTTGTGATTTATTTCACTCAATCCATAAATCATATCTTTCTAATAATAAAACAAAACATGAATCTCAAAAATTCCTCTTTTCCCATTAATACTGCCACCGTCATCCACTCCATCAAATCCCCACTTTTTTAAATCTTCCAATTTCAAAAATTTCCTCTCATTCAAAACTTCATCTTCCTCTCCATTTCATCTCAACCGAAACCAAGAAGGATCGTCCTCAACATGGTTTACATCACCCTCGTGCTCATCGTCTTAACACTCATCGTTCTTGTGTTCCCTATGACAAAGTTCTCATACGAAGACATTTACTTTGTTTTGTTAATCTACATTGGGGTTATATACCCAATCCTTTGTATCATCCTTAGCATTGAAATGAAATATTACTAATAATCTAGTTTATCTAGGTTATTGTCATAATATGGTTATCATTTCTTGTTATCTTTTCATGATACATTAGAAATCATGTATGCATGCTAAAATAAAAATGTTGGCTAAAACACTTTTCTTGCTATAAAACTATGAGATCTAAAAACCTATGTTTTTCATCATAAAATCTGTTTCTGTAACTACAGATCCACGGATGGCGGCAAATGTACTAGCTGGATCCCTTTTGAAAGGGAACCGTGAAAACCGTCCTACTGGAAAACTGTTTTTCATGCAAAATAAAAACCACTTTCTTTCTGAAAAGTAATATTCCACTAGAATGTCAAAACCATAAGTGAGTTAAATGTCAATGTTGATAAAAACCATTGTTAATAAAAATCCAATAAAAACGTTAGATAATCATAGGTTGACCACAAACATCACTTTCTATTAACTCATCTGTAGAAAACTAGAAGGGGGGTTGAATAGTTTACCAATTAAAACTTTTTTTTGAGACTTATTGAAAGATCAATTGATATTGATCTTAGATATGTTAATGAAATATGCAAGCAATATGTAAAGAGTAAATAAGGAAAGAAATGATCAAACCACAACAAGTTGTTTATAGTGGTTCGGTCTACAAGGACTCTTTTTCCTTGCCCTACTCCACTCCCCGAGTCTCACACTCGAGAGATTAACTTCACTAGTCAACAAGCTCCTTTCACCGGCGGAGAAACCTTTACACTTCGCTTACACTATTTCCGACACTAAGCTAGATGTCGAGTTCTTTCCAAGGGTACAACCACTCCCACACACAATGTATTTTGAGGACTAAAATACTAACCACTCACACTCACAAGATTATGATGGTTTAATACAACAATGAAGTATGAATCAACACAAGATCATACAACACTAAACAAACAAGACTTCCAACTTCTCGTTTGAAGCTTGAATGTGACTTGATCTTCTTTGCTACAAAAGAGATCACTAATATGATATGAAACTGAGTTAGAAAGGTTAGAGAGAAGATATGTTAGAGAGTATGATAGAAAGGGATGAAAAACTACTTGGTTTGGCTTTGCTATTTATAGCCAAAACCATCAGCAGGCACCACGGACGGCGGACCCCTTGAAAGGGTTCCGTCCGTTATATATTTTGGTGCCACCGGGGTCTGACAGCAAGATATCAAGATCTTGCCAAAGTCAACCATATCTATGTAAGATTGTGTAAGATATGAAGAGTACAAATCTACACAAAATATCTAATGAAATCTTCCAATGATTTCCATGATGCATCACATGATGTCATGTGTTGTTTTTCTATTTTTAGAAATATGTAAATACATAAGTAATGTTTAGTTATTAAGAAACTAAAACATTCTAAAAACTACTATCATACATTATGTTTAGACTCATATTAAGATATGATTAGTCATAATGTAAATGCTTAAATGATGAAGATATTGTTTGAAGAAGCTTGTTTTAATATCTATTAAACTTGACAAGCTTTAAGCTTTATGAAAATTAAATTTACTTTTGTCGTTAACAAAACTTAGGTAAAGATCAAAAATATAAATAACATTTAATGACGATATTTGTATTAACAATCTCTCCCTTTTTGTTGAGGACAAAATATAAATTTTATTTTTATAAAAGATACAAAGATTGTGCAAGAGTTATAAAAATTTTAGTTTTAGAACTTGAAAAGGAAATGATAATGCAAGTGTATGATGTTTGACTTTTTCAGAAAGTCAAAGTATTCACTAGTTGTTGCATGATGTTGACTTTTTCAGAAAGTCTAAGTATGCAGTTGACTTTTTCAGAAAAGTCAAGTATTACCAATGAAGTATCATGTTTGACTTTTTCAGAAAGTCAATGTATGCAGTTTGACTTTTTCAGAAAAGTCAAATATAAACAAGTTCTATATGTTCTCCCCCTTTTTGTCTCAATAAAAAGAAGAGGCGATGCAGAATGTAATGAGCCCGAGCCATTATCTCCCCCTTGATCAAAGCTCCCCCTAAATTGGGTGCTTAATGGGAAGATACATGGATTGTGAAAAAAAAAGTTAAAAAAAAATTGTTAGTAATAATGATCATTCACAAGCATTTCCAAACACTATGTAAAGGTACCAACAATATAGAAAACACCATTCATTAGTTAAAATTTTTCATGAATAAGAATCATGAAAAGAGAACACAATGATGTGTTTTAGTACAAGAAAAACAATAATCCTAAGAAAAGAAAAACTTAGAAATGCTAATCTATGACCATCCTAATGAGATGGTGGATGAGAAAGAGTGTTCAGGCGCTCAAGGATGTGATTAAGGATGAACCTCATTTCCTCTTGGAAGTCATGGACCATAACCCGGGTCCCATCAACAGTTTGGGCGGTTTGCTCACAAGTTGAGCAACCATGCCTAGGGGGGTAGTATGTTTGGTGAGGTTGAGGTGGTGGAATGGTAGATGTGTTGGTGTTGGTGGGGATGTTTGGGGTGGTCATGATGGAGGCTAGCAAAGTACTTTGCTATTGCATAGTCTCACTAAGGTGAGAATCCAACATGCCTTTGAATTGGTGGAGGTGTTGGAGTTCCGCTTGAATCTCCTCTCTTGTGGGATTATCATCCCACATGCACTCCTCAATGTCCTCTATGTGAGGGGACATTGATGTGGGGAGTGGTTGGTCCCCATACAAAGGACCATGGATGTCTTTGTGAATGGGGTGGAAGAGAAGAGGTTTTGGCCCTAATGGGGCGTTTGGGTCAAAATATGGCCTAGGTGACTCATGAGCAATCCGCTCAATTGTGCCAAAGGATGGCAATGGTGGTGGATGATTTGGCCTAGGAGGCAAGTCATCCAAGTCCTCCAAGAAAGGATTTGGAGAAGTGGGTGGTGTGGAAAATAACTCCAAAGGAATGAGAGTTGGAGATTTTGGTGGTGAGGGCGGTGAGGGTGTTTTGGATGTTTGGATGGGTTCCGGTGGAGGTAAAGTTGGTGTTTTTGTAGGTGGTGGAGTGGTGATCACAATTGGTGATTGAGTAGGAGTAGCCAAAGTTAGGCTTGTATCATCTTGGATGGGAGATGAGATTGTGAGTGGAGAAGAATCGGATGATGAGCTCAAGTTTACGAAGCAACAAGGCCTCACGCTAATTCTAGCGGTTTTCTTGCAAGGTTTAGGAGAGGATTTTGTGATTTTGACTTGTGTTTTTCTTTGCTAGATGATGGTAAGAATGAAGAAGGTGTGAGGATGATCATGGTAAAACCTCTCAATTTATAGAAGTGAAAAATTATGGAGAAATGTGTTTGATTTGATGTTAAACCATAGAAGGGATGAGGTTCCTAATGATTTGGAAGTGGGTTAAATGCTAGTCATATCACCCAAGTCAAGCCATACAAGAAAGATGGAGTGAAGAAGCAAAGATTTGCAATAAATGTGTTCTAATGAGTGGAATTTCCTAACAATCAGATTACCCACGGATTTCAAGGTACCAAAAATTTGGTTCCTTCCTTTATGCCAAAGGGCTCCTTGGGTTAATTTTTCAAATTTTTGAATTTTGGTGGGAAATGGATTTCTTATATGCCTAAGTGAATTATACTAGTTCTAATAAGGGTATAAACTAGTTAAGATTGACCTACAAGCAATGGATGGTAATTTGGAATGACGAAAGTATCGAAATTCAGAAAGTTACCTGGAGGATCCACGGTACCAAACGTTTACACGGACGGACCCCTAAAAAGCGTGCCGTCTGGTCCGCCTGTACAGGTATGGCGGTACCATTTCTTATAACAGACGGAACCAAAACGTTGGTGCCGTCTGATCCGTGCAGTGCAAAAAACTTCACAAAGTGCATTTTAAGGTGTCGGGGATATTTCTGAAACCTGAAATTTTTCTCAAAACAAGTGATACTATACATTTCTAGTTAGGAAAAGTAAATAACACATGTACAAACATAATGGAGCATAGATTTTGAGCAAGGCTAAGTGATTTTCACATTATAGTGAAAATGGGTAAAATTTGATATCATACTTGTGCTACCTCCTTGCATAAGATTGTTAGCATACATCATTGTTTCAAGTTATATTATCATCCTACAAGATAAAAACAACCAAATTGTATCAAACATTAGAGATAATGTATTGTTCCAAACGCTCCTTAAAACAATTCTTACTTATCCAACTTCTTGTAGATCTTGGTCATCATTTTACCAAGGCACTTGAACATCCCCTTGGTTTGCTTGAACTCCGCTGATTCATTCTCAATCTCGGGAGAGATGCATAATACTCATGAGGTGGAAGGTGAGAGTTTGGAAGTCCACCATCGGAGCTATTTGATGATGATGATGATGGAATTGGAGGTTTTGCTCTCTTGCCTTTTGTCTTAGCAACTCGTGCATCACTCAAAGGTACAAAGATGTGAGGGATGAGCTCATAGTGAAGGTGCATCCCTTTTGGGCTTGGTGGAATTGGTGCAAAGGATCTATAGAGACGAGTGAGAAGCATCCCGTATGGGAGAGCAACCGATCCTTGTGTTGGAATATCAATCATTCTCCTAGCAATGTAGTAGGCTAAATTGAATGGTTGACGGGTGGACAAGTTGTAGAGCATATGGCAAAGACAAGCATTGATGTGATCCCTATTTCCTATGGTGCTAATGACGTTGGCTCTAAGTAGTTCTTCCCATTTCCTAAATTCAGGCTTGAGTTCATTTAGCTCCATTCCATATGGGTCTCGGTTCACTTCTTTTCCTTTTTGAGTGACTCGAGTTGTATCTCCCCTTGGGATAAATAGGTGCTCACGGATGACATCCTTATTTGCTAGAGGTGTTTGGTAGGGAGAAGTGCGGTCATTGATTGCATCAAGAATGGGGAGTGACCACTTATCCGAGTAGACACAAGTCCCTCGGTTGGGAATTCTTAGCAATTGAGCAAAGTTGGCTAAGGTGATGGTGTAGTCATTTTGATTGATTTTAAACCTAAGACAAAACTCATCATCATCTTCATCACTAAAGCTGGTCACACTAGCATAGAACTCTAACACAAACCTAGGACAAATTGGTTCATCGATGTCAAGAAGACAATTGAATTGAATGGCGGCTAGTTCTTCACGGAGATTGGTATTTTCAATGAAAGATGGGTGAATGGTTCTACCCTCATGGAAATACCTTGATTCTAGACTCTTAAAGATTTCTACTTGTTCCTTGGAAAGTCCTTTGGTTTTGTGATGTTTGGGAATATAGCCAAGGGTGTCCTTGTGATCATAGAATCTTGCGGCGACCATGGTAATTCCTAAGAGCAAGAATTAATATGTTAAAAATGAGAATAAACTTTAACTTTTTGGTTCTAGTGTGTGCCTATTTGAAAACGATCTGGAGTTGCGGTTATCTCGACTCATTTTATGCAAAAAATGGTTTTAGTGGGGTGTTTGGCAAATACCATGAGATAACCCAAATGCTCCTAATTCAATGTGGCTTCATTTGAATATACCCGGGAATGCATGTTAGTTATGCAATACCTTTAGTATTCAAGAGCATGCAAGTGATGAAAGTCTAACGTTTCTATTTGTATTAACAATGAAAAAATAGTTTTCCTACAAGTGAGAAGCTTTTCAAAATTTTTGACATGGGGTGTTTGGTTATTTGAATAAGGCCTTATGGTCATTATCTATTGATTAGTGGGAAGCATGATTTTTTTATGCAATATGATAATGTAGTACCAAATTTCAATGACTAGTTATGCAATTTGCCAATGGAATTCATATTTAGTATAAAAGCATACATAAAACCCCAAGTAATGATTTGTAATGGTTTTGTACATAAATAAGAATCCAAGACTCAGAATTAAGAGATAAAATGTAGTTAGGATACTTACAACGATGTTATCTTCAGTGATTAGTGAGTGGGAAGGTGTCAATAATGAGCTTGGTTTAATGTTTACACGTTTTGGTAAAGTGGGTTTTGAGGAAGAAGATGTTTTGTAGGTAGCTTCTGTAGACACCACGGACCAAACGGTACCAAATTTTTGGTTCCATCCGTGTTGTCGTTTGGTGTCGTGGCTATAGTAGCAGATACAAAACAAAATTGTTTTGTTTTGACTATTCTAATGTTTTGGGCTATGTTTATCCTACATGTTTGGTTCCATTAACCCTAAACCAAGTCTAAGAAGATTAAAAGGTTCTTGTTTAAGAGGCTTAGTTAAGATTTCGGCAATGTTGTCTTCGGAGGATACTTTCTCGATTGAGATGTTTCCTTTTTGAACATTGTCGCGAAGAAAGTGATGACGGATTTCAATATGCTTTGTACGAGCATGTTGAACGGGATTCTTGCTAAGATCGATGGCTCCTTTGTTGTCGCAAAGTATTACAATGTCGTTGAGATGAATTCCATAATCTACGAGAGCTTGCTTCATCCAAAGATCTTGTTGACATGCTTTTCCGGCTGAGACGTACTCGGCTTCAGTAGTTGAGATGGCTAAAGCCGTTTGCTTCTTTACAAACCATGAGGTGAGACAATGTCCAACAAAAGTGCAAATACCACTTGTACTTTTTCTATCGACATAATCACCGGCATGATCCGAGTCGGTATACACTATGGTTTCTACACCCGTTCCTTTGGGATACCATAATCCTAAACACGTTGTTCCCTTAATGTATCTAAAAATCCTTTTTAAGGCTTCTAAGTGTGATTCCTTTAGGTTTTCTTGAAAGCGAGCACATAGAGAAACACTAAACATAATGTCGGGTCTACTAGCCATAAGATAGAGTAGGCTACCAATCATTCCTCTATATTTAGTGTTATCTACGGATTCACCTTCTTCGTCCTTGGTGAGTTTAGTGTCCGAGGAAATGGGTGTTTTAGTTGGTTTGGAATCTTCAAGACCAAATTTCTTAAGCATGTCTTTTATATATTTAGATTGGTTAAAAAATATGCCATCTTCTAGTTGTTTAATTTGAAGTCCTAGAAAGAAATTTAATTCAACCATCATACTCATTTCAAAGTCGTCGTGCATGATTTTAGAGAAATCATCACATAGCTCTTGACAAGTTGATCCGAATATAATGTCATCAACGTATATTTGAACAATGATAATATGTGATTCATTTTTCTTGGTAAAAAGAGTATTATCTACTAATCCCATAGTGTATTTGTTATCAATAAGAAAAGTCTTAAGTCGGTCGTACCAAGCTTTTGGTTCTTGCTTAAGACCGTATAATGCTTTCTTGAGTTTGAAGACATGACGTGGTTTCTCAAAGTCGGTAAAACCGGGAGGTTGAGCAACATACACTTCTTCGTTAATAAACCCGTTAAGAAAATCACTTTTAACATCCATTTGAAATAATTTAAAGTCATAAGCACATGCATAAGCAAGTAATGTTCTAATAGATTCGAGTCTAGCTACATGTGCATAAGTTTCATAATAGTCAATCCCCTCTTGTTGATTATAACCTTGTGCAACAAGCCTAGCTTTGTTTCTAGATACTACACTATTTTCATCCATTTTATTTCGAAAGACCCATTTTGTTCCAATTATAGTTTGATCTTTAGGTTTTGGAACTAATTTCCAAACATCATTTCTAACGAATTGGTTTAACTCTTCTTGCATGGCAATTACCCATGATTCATCTTTTATTGCTTCATTTATGTTTTTCGGATCAATTGTGGATACAAAATAAAAATAATTACTTTGATTTTGGGCTTGTGACCTTAAGGTTCTTTGATTAAGTTGTCCTATGACCTTGTCTAAAGGATGACTTTTAGATTCTTTGATGTTTACAATCTCTTTATTTAATGGTTCATCTTCCTAGTTATTATTAATTATTTCTTGACTTTCTATCATTTGACTTTCAACTAAGTCATCATCTACCAAAGGTGATGTCTTAGAGGGAGGTGGACTTTCGTTGAATGTTATGTTCAACGATTCCTCGACTATCATTGTTTCTTTGTTTAGGACAATGTAAGCTTTACTAGTTTGAGAATAACCAAGAAATACACCTTCATAAGACTTTGGGTCAAACTTGGTGAGATAATCTTTAGTATTAAGAATAAAGCATTTACAACCAAAGACTCTAAAATATCCTAAAGTTGGCTATTTACCTTTATAAAGCTCATATGGTGTTTTGTTTAGGGAAGGACGAATTAAGACTCTATTTAAAATATATGTAGAAGTGTCAACCGCGTTACACCAAAACTTTTGAGGAATGTTTTGTTCACTAAGCATTGTTCTACTCATTTCTTGAATTGTTCTATTTTTACGTTCTACCACTCCATTTGATTGAGGTGTTCATGGAGTCGAAAAGTTATGTGTTATACCATTTGTATCACAAAAGTTTCCAAATTGAGTTTCGTTGTCAAATTCACGACCATGATCCGTTCGGATCGACACAATTTTAACACCTAGTTGATTTTGATTTTTCTTGCTAAGAATTTCAAATTTATCAAAAGCTTCATTTTTAGTTTTCAAAAACAACGTCCAAGTAAATCTTGAGTAATCATCTACTATGACCAAAGTGTATAAGTTGCCTCCATAGCTTCTTATAGCGGTTGGACCAAACAAGTCCATATGCAATAATTATAGACACTTAGATGTGGACACCATATTTTTAGATTTATGACTACTATGGGTTTGTTTACCAATTTTGCAAGTGTCGTAAAAGTGGTGGTCATATTTTAGTTTTGGTAAATTCCTAACTAGCTCTTTTGAAGATAGGTTTTGTATAAGTCTCATATTAGCGTGACCTAAGCGTCTATGCCAAAGAGATGAGCTATCATCTAACGTTGCTAGGCAAAGTTTTTCATTAGATGTTTTATCTATTTTCATGACGTATATGTTATTTTTCCTAACTCCTTTAGCTATGGTGATACCATCTTTTAGTATTTTACTATCGTTTTCATCAAATAGTACTTTATACTTTTATCACATAATTGGCTAATACTAAGTAGATTAAATCCTAACCTATCTACATGAGCAACATTTTCAATAGTTATGGAGTTATGAGTGATGGTACCTTTGCCAATGATTTTGCTTTTGAGATTGCTACCAAAAGTTACATTACCTCCGTCATACTTTTGGTATGATGAGAAGAGACTTTTGTTGCCCATCATGTGTCGTGAGCATCCACTATCTTTTATCCATTCATCAGGTTCCAATCCAACTTTCAAGCATACCTAAGAAGCAAATAGCATTTGGTCCCCAATATCTCATGGGTCCGTTTGGGATAAACATGCCATTTATTTGATTCATGTATGGAAACGATGGGTAAGAGTTCCATGACATGTAATCTGGAGTTTGATATGGTCTAGGAAAGTTTTGATTCCAACCGTTGAGTTGGTAGTTGGGTTGTACGTTGTGGTTGCTCTTAGGAAAGGGGCGTTTGGCAAAAGGTGTTTTATGTCGTTGTTGAGTAGTTTTTGATCTAAATTCATTTTTAGCAAGTTCTACTCCTGATGTAACAGCTGGTTTTAGTTTAACACTATCCTTGGTTTTCTTTGTTACTTTGACAAATTCATTACGGTCCATATCACAAACATTCTGTCCTGCTAAAGTACCCACGACACCATTTGGTTCAACGGACGGAACCCTTATTTTGGGTCCGTCTGGTCCGTGCTGTACTGCAGCTGTTTTGACAGTTTGTTCGTCCTTTTCGGCCGTTTGGTTTTGACTCTTTGGAATTAATACCTCATTAAATCCTAGCCCATTCATATCTCCTGGTGTTTTATGTATTTTAACTATTTCATCGGCAAGTGCAATGTTTTTGTTAAACCTTTTAAATTTAGAATTTTGTTCGATTAGAACATCTTGTGTGAGCTTTAGTTTTTCTATTTCAAGATTAATCTCTTGACATGATTTACAACCATCGTCATTTGCTTTTCCTTTTTCAAGTCGTTTTGCTTTTTCTTTTAACTCATAAACTTCATTTTCCAAAAATTCCTTTTTGGTTTTTAAAAATTCATTTTTAGTTATGATTTTTAGACTTAGCTCACACAATTGATTATATTGTTTTTGCAAAGTGTCATCATCAATAGAAGAATAAGAAGGGTCGGAAAGTACCTCGTTAGACTCATGTGCCATTAGAGCGATCTCTTCCTTACTTGATTCTTCATCGTCTTCACTATCACTCCAAGCACCACTTACAAAAGCTCGTTGAGTTTTGCTTTTAGGTGGCTTGGGACATTCTCCTATGAGATGACTTGCATCACCACATCTAAAAAACTTTCTTTCACCTTTACCCTTTTTGTCATCCCGATCTTTTCGGAATGGCTTCTTTTCTTCTCGAGGTTGTCTTACAAACTTTCCTCTCCTTCTAAAGAACTTCTTAAAGTCTCTAACGGCCATGGCATACTCCTCATCTTCACTACCGGAGCAAGATTCGTCATCATCACTTGATTCCACCTTTGCTTTTAGAGCAATGGATTTGATCTTCTCCCTTCTTCCTTTGATGATCTCCGAATCTTTCTCCATCACCATTTCGTGTACTTTGAGGTTACCGATTAGCTCGTCTAGTGACATTTTTGAGAGATCTTTTGATTCTTCAATAGCGGTCACTTTAGCTCTCCATTTTAAGTGATATAATAATAGTATTAAAGCGAGCAAAGCCACAATCAATGGTTTCATCTTCAGGGATAACAAATTGTTCATATTGTTGAACAAGGAGATCAATTTTGTTATCCTTGACTTGTGAATTAACTTGATGTGTAACAATCAAAGATTCCAAAATATCTTTGGCGGCTTCACACATAAAAATTCTTTCATATTCTTTTCTAGGTAAAGCATTATAAAGCATCATTTTAGCTTCATTATTTTTAGCAACTAATTTCTTTTGTTCATCAACAGAAATATCCTTTGTTGTAGAACTAAAATCCCCTTTAACAATAACAAACCAAAGATCTATATCTTTTGATTTTACATATGTTTCAAAACGGTTTTTCAAATAGATAAATTCATTGATTTCAAAGAGTGGTGGTCTTTGCATAGTATTCCCTTCTTTAAAGTTTTCAGAATCCATGGATCGTTTCAAGCTTATAAAATACAAATTATTTTAGAAATTTTTGAGCAACGAGGCTCTGGTACCAATTGTAGAAAACTAGAAGGGGGGTTGAATAGTTTACCAATTAAAACTTTGTTTTGAAACTTATAAAAAGATCAATTGATATTGATCTTAAATATTTTAATGAAATATGCAAGCAATATGTAAAGAGTAAATAAGGAAAGAAATGATCAAACCACAACAAGTTGTTTATAGTGGTTCGGTCTACAAGGACTCTTTTTCCTTGCCCTACTCCACTTCCCGAGTCTCACACTCGAGAGTTTAACTTCACTAGTCAACAAGCTCCTTTCACCGGCGGAGAAACCTTTACACTTGGCTTACACTATTTCCGACACTAAGCTAGATGTCGAGTTCTTTCCAAGGGTACAACCACTCCCACACACAATGTATTTTGAGGACTAAAATACTAACCACTCACACTCACAAGATTATGATGGTTTAATACAACAATGAAGTATGAATCAACACAAGATCATACAACACTAAACAAACAAGACTTCCAACTTCTCGTTTGAAGCTTGAATGTGACTTGATCTTCTTTGCTACAAAAGAGATCACTAATATGATATGAAACTGGGTTAGAAAGGTTAGAGAGAAGATATGTAAGAGAGTACGATAGAAAGGGATGAAAAACTACTTGGTTTGGCTTTGCTATTTATAGCCAAAACCATCAGCAGGCACCACGGACGGCGGACCCCTTGAAAGGGTTCCGTCCGTTATATATTTTGGTGCCGCCGGGGTCTGACAGCAAGATATCAAGATCTTGCCAAAGTCAACCATATCTATGTAAGATTGTGTAAGATATGAAGAGTACAAATCTACACAAAATATCTAATGAAATCTTCCAATGATTTCCATGATGCATCACATGATGTCATGTGTTGTTTTTCTATTTTTAGAAATATGTAAATACATAAGTAATGTTTAGTTATTAAGAAACTAAAACATTCTAAAAACTACTATCATACATTATGTTTAGACTCATATTAAGATATGATTAGTCACAATGTAAATGCTTAAATGATGAAGATATTGTTTGAAGAAGCTTGTTTTAATATCTATTAAACTTGACAAGCTTTAAGCTTTATGAAAATTAAATTTACTTTTGTCGTTAACAAAACTTAGGTAAAGATCAAAAATATAAATAACGTTTAATGACGATATTTGTATTAACATCATCTTTTCTATAGGTTTCACTATGTCGCACGTATATGAGTTTGATTTTTCACTTACTAGCGTCTACACTCCGAACATCTCCCTTGAACCCAACACACCTGGTATTCATGTCCGTGGGTTCAATAACCTCAAAAACCGTCACTTCCACGAAGGACGTATTGTAGACACCTCTCTACAATTCGAAGAAGGTATCAATACCTCCTTCCGAGCCATAGGACTAGAATGTCTTCTTGAAATCAACGAGAAGATATGTCCAAGGTTCATAATGGAATTCTTCCGTCAAGTTGAACTCGTTCGTAACGAGGATCGCTCTCTATCTCTTTGGTTTTATATCAAAAACCAAAAGTTTACTTTAACCCTTGAGCATTTTGCTCACATCCTCCGAATTCCAAATCATGGACAATGTGCCTTCACCGAAGATTGGTCTCTTGATTCTCTCTTCAACTTTCGTGAAGAAAATAGTCCATATTGTTCACACATACCCTCCCCGGAAGATTTACATCGCATAATATGCAAACCTCGACCATATTACTCTGATCCAAACATTATCTTCACACGGGACATCCGAGAAGAGTACAAGCCCCTTGCACTCATCCTACGTGAAAATGTTTGGAGTCTTAGGGGAAATCGAGAAATCCTTCCCCCTTGTTATGCTCACATAATGTATTGTTTGCTAACACAACAACCATACAATCTCGCCTACTTCTTCGCAAGGCGAATTGTAAATCTTCAAGGCTCCAAGAATAAACTCATCCCTTATGGAATGTTCTTGACGCCCCTCTATCATAACGTTATGCACTTTCATCCTCAATTTGAAAGTCCGTTGTACGTACTTGTGAACAAGATGATGGAACCGCTAAACATATCTCTCATGAAGACTTTCTTCATTCTTGATTCCACCAACACTCATCAACCAAGTGATGATCCTCCTAGCGAAAACACTCAAGGAACCTAGTAGTATTTCAAATAGGATCAATCCTCTTGTACTCGTGCTTTATCAATGTAATCCTATTTCCTTCATGAAATAAAACATCTTACATTTGATATCTTAGTGTTAGAACCCCTTTAAACTAACCTTGGAATATAATGCATTGTCAAGATTATTGCATACCTTTAGTAAAGGTTCTGCTGAGCAGATGGACGGATCCCAAAGTTTGTGCTAGACGGATCCCTACATTTAGGGAATTGTGGGATCCGACAAACAGAAAATGCAATTGCAAGCATTGTATTTCAAACATATCCTTAGAACACCTCACACTAAGCTAGACATAGTGTCTTAAGGCAAATTAAGTCCTTATCAAGTTAAGTAGATCCTTCCTACTCACACATAACTCACCTAGATCACACTCAAAGATGCTTGTAGATCTATCGTTTCACTTTAATCCATTACTCTTCCACTCTCAAGTTCACACATCATTTTTCACATGATCCCTCATATCTAAACGTTGGAAAACTCTTATAGCAAAATTGATCATAATCATCCTTACGTCAAAATTGGTCGAAATTGATCAAATTCTTGTTTTTCCTTCTTAAGCCTTTAGGATATTCTCCAAAAGGATTAATCTAAGTCACTATCTGATCTATAGGATCATTTAGCTTCAATTGACACTCTCATCTTTAGTGTCATCCTTGTTCATTCATTGGTACTCATGAAAGTTCCAATTCCTTCCATAAAAGGCAATCATTAGCTACATCACTCATTACCTTCAAGTACTTAAGCACCCCTTCATTTAAGACACTTAGGAGGGCTGAAACACTCAAGATGATATAGATCTTAGAACTTAGAAACATCATTTCTATTCTTTCATAGCTGCTGAGAGCCGGATCCCTAGGATTAGCCTAGACGGATCCCTCTGAGGAGGAAACCGTAGGATCCAGATGACAGATTATGTCAAATCTTGCTAAAACAAGCACTTTAACTCATCTTTCTAACTCAAACACTCCATCTCATCTTAAATGAGTTCCTAGATCAGTACAAACTCTGAAGTTAACTCTTGTGCATGTTAATCATCACATTCCAATGAATTTTAGTGGCTTAAGGCTTAAATGCACTTGCCAAATCTCTTGCTTTATAAACCACATTGTTAGGACATCCATAGTCATCACCTTCATCCTAATTTTTAGCACTTAAGAAACCCTTACAAACTTCTTGAAATCATCTCATCATGAGTAAAACTCCAAGTAGTAACTTATCCACCAAAGAACCACCAAAGAAAATTGCTCGTGTTGTACACGAAATTTCTTCAAACGAATCATCTCCGGTCAAGCCAACAAATGCAAGGATCTCTTCTCATCCAATCAAACCAATTCCTAAAAAGATAGTACCCACAAAACTACCTATGCCAAACACCACCATACCTCTTAGGCCAAACAATATCATCTCCACTAAACCATCACCATTGGTTCCTAGAGCTATTTCTTTTACATCTCCACTATCATCACCACACCTCTACAATTTAGAGGATTTGCCTCCTAGGCCGTCTCATCCTCCGCCGATAACATTATCCTCGTTAACAGGAATAATGGTACAAAATCAAGGTGTTGAGTCAACATTTGCTCCGACTTCCTTTTCATCGTTTCCATCATACAATCCTATTTTGATTATGAGAAATCATCAAAGTCAACCACCCGACCATATGGATGTTGACACTTCTCTACCACCACCATCATTCTTGGTCGAGCCATTCTAAAATGCGCCTCCACCAGCCCCTCCGTCGTTTGAAGCTCCACAAGCCGCTTCACTTGATCTTTCGCATCAAGCCATTTCATTTCTTCCACCACCACTACATAGCCATGACAAAGATTGTTATCATTGTCAACATGTTGAAAGTTTGATACATGAAGTACGAGAAGACCAACGTTTCATGTTCTATCCTCTCCTCGAACGTTTTGACGAGATTAAACCTAAACAAAACTTGAGCTAGAAGATTTTAGTGGTGTCCTAGCATCAAGCGATAGTTGGTCTAGAAATTCCTAGTCATGTATTTTTTATTTTCTTAGTTTTTAGATACTTGTATATCATAACTCTAGTTTTATTAAATGAAATTACATGCTACTTGCTATATTTCCGAGTATATGATTACGTTGTATTCATATCTCACTTTTGTGATAACATTATTTGTTATACCAGCATTTGCTGAATTTATTCATCTGCCAGACGGATCCCTCTAATTTGCCTAGACGGATCCCTACTAGGAGGGAACCGTGGGATCCGCGATATAGAAAACTATTTTTCTACTAACTTGGACCACATTTACAGGAAATTGTGAATTATACTTGCTTTCTAACCTTTGTTTTGTAGTTATTCAATCTACACTTGAAGCCTTTGACACCCTAAAACTAGGGGGAGCTTTGTGTCAAAGCAATACATTTCAAATTACTTGCAATATTAGGATTACATATCTTGACATCCCTTTGCAAAATTTCAATCATCAAGGGGGAGCACATTCGTCACTTAGATGAAATATTTTTGCAAACTTAGATGCAAACAAACAAGCTTAATATTACTTTCTTGACGCCCTTACATAGGGATGGACTCGTCAAGGGGGAGTAAAGAGGAGATCCTTTCCCGTTACTTGCTCTCTATTTCTTTTTATTTCTTTCACATGTTTTTCCTAAAACAATGTGTTAGTTTCCTTTCGAAGCTCTTTTTGTTTCGACAAAAAGGGGGAGAAGAAAGTAAAAACTACAAATTCAAACTTTTACGAATTTTAGCTTTTCCTTAAAATAATTTTATGTTTTGTCATCAACAAAAAGGGGGAGATTGTTAATACAAATAAGCCGTAAAAACGTTTATTTATATTTTACGATCTTCTAATGTTTTGTCGATAACAAACGTAAAATCATTTTTACGAAACAAATAAAATACGTAAATGGTTTGAACTAATAGTTTCTAACATATTCACATTTTCACATAAAACACTAAAACAAGTATAAGTGATTTTATGATTTAATATTACAACAACTAGTGTTTACGTATTTGGGTAAAATATACACATAACTAGTATGTAATATATTGGGTAATATAAATGGGTAGAAACTTAAGTATCACAACCCATTGGGCAAATACATTGAATATAGTTGAGTACAACCCAAAGCCCATGACCCATGGAGCTTGACCCATAACCCATTGCATGACATCATGCTTATATCATATATGGATAATATCCATAACCCATGGTTTTGACCCATACCCATGTGACTAGGTGCATTGCACTCAAGAGATACATTGTATCTAGCTAAAGACCCATGGATCAACCCATGACCTATGACCCATAACAAAAATACCCATGGGTAAAGAGGAGCGTCCCACGGGTCCCTAGCTTTACGCTATACGGATCCCTTATGGAAGGGATTTGTGGGATCTGGGGAACAGTAGAATTTTTCCTCTATAAATAGTGAGCCATTTCTTCATTGTTTCTCACCCCTTTCTAACACACTTTCCCCCAGAGTTAAAAACTCTCTAACCTCATATCCAAGAGATCTATGTTTGTAGTTTTGTTTTTGTGTGATCTTCTAGATTCCTCTTAAAGGAAAGATCACCACCTTTTAAGTCGAACAAGCTCAAGTCCATGAGTTGCCATGCTTCCTCATCATCAAGACTACTGAAGTCTTCTTGTTGGTGATTGTTTTTCTTTTCCTAAGAAGTGTTGAAGAAGTTTGTGAAAGGTGTCTCAAGTGTCAAGATGAAGATATAGGTGAAGGGTATCTATCGTCCATATCATAAGCACTTGTGGTAGGTGCTTAGAAGTCAAGACTAGAAGCATTTATGAAGGATGCTTAGAAGTCAAGACAAAAGACATTAGTGAAGGGTGTCTTGAAGATCTAGTTAAAGGCATTAGTGAAAGGTGCCTTAGATGTACATTCGATATGGTGTGTTTCGATGTATAAGATAGATTAGTACTAGATCCAAGGATATTGATATCCATGATGTTGTTGTAGAAAGGAGTTGATCTCCTTTGGGATTAGTCGTTGGTGTAGTGTTGGGTAGTAGTTCCTCCATTGCAATGGAACTAGGTGCTTAGCCTAGTACCTAATAAAGGGTAGGCGATGTTGTGTAGGTGTGGTTCACCTTGGTGTGAAAGAACTAGGTACTTAGCCTAGTACCTTATAAAGGGTAGGCGACGTTGTGTAGGTGTGGTTCACCTTGGAGTGAAAGAACTCGGTGGTTAGCCTAGCACCGGAAAAAGGGTAGGCGACGTTGTGAAGGCTTCTCCGCCATAAGGAGATTGGTGTAGTGTTTACGAACTCTCGAGTAGGTGACTCGGGGAGTGGAGTAGCGCAAGAAAGGTGTCCTTGTAGCCGAACCACTATAAATACTCGCGTTGTGGTTTTGTGCTTCTTACTCTTATCTTTCATTACATACCTTTATATGTTTTTTTATCAACATCCAACACACACATCCAAATAGATTGACATAAGTCGATCTAAATAGTTTAAAAGGAAGTTTTAATTGGCAAAACTATTCAACCCCCTTCTAGTTTTCCACAATATTCTTCGAGGAAAAACCATTAAGCCCCTCGATGATATTCCTTCTGAAGATGATAGTGACGAAGGAGTTCAAAATCATTGGTGTGAACAAATTAAAACCAACGACGGAAAAGTTTGGGCTTCCTAGAACCCTTTTGAGTATGAATGTGATGGAGGAAGCAGCATTGAGTGAGCTGGGGAAGACGAATTCCTTTGGACTTCAACTAATGATTCTGAAAGAACAGAATTGCCTTGGCTAGACGATCTTGGATTCAACGATTGGGTCAGAATCAAATACGGAAAAATTGACGCGTTAACTAAAAAGGAAATCTGGAATGGCTGTATGAGTAAATATCAACCTAACAACGAAGTACCTAATGAAAAACCAGAAGATGATGACACCAAGGGCTCGTCTAAAGTAGAAAATGAAGAATGCAAGCAAATACTTAACCAACTTGAAGATACCGATTCCGATGATGATTTCGATTATCTAGAGTTACAAGGCGAAGACGGTTTCATTGACCCAGATGATGAAGTACACAAGAAAAGAAGATGCAAGCTTCTTGGCATCCCATTTAAGAGGCCACCACCTATTATAGCCGAAAAATTTGAGTTTACGCGATACCATTTTAGGCCTGAAGAAAATTTTTGCAAGATCCGAAAAATTGAAACCAAAGAATATCTCCGCACTGCCACAAATGTCGGGTGGGTTAGGCGCAACTTAATGAAAGACATGGAAGAGGTCGGGGAAGTCCAAAGGCCCCCATAGAAACCCCGCGGCTCTGAGTCTAACATAAAGACTCGTAAATAAAGAAAAAGTGCTCTTTCAGGAGACAACCCGAATTATCCATTTCTTTTGTTTTATTTCCTTTTCTGTTGGGTTTTGTGTTTTCTAACCATTTTTGCAGGAAACGAGGAACTAATTGCTGCTGTAGTTGCTGATCTAAACAGAGTTACGGCGTAACTCATTTTGGTGATTACGCCGTAACTAACATTTTAGTAGCAGAATTCTTGACGCATTACCAATTACGGCGTAATACCATCTCAGTGGTTACGCCGTAACTACTCGCTTTGCGTGCTAATTCCAGGTTTTGCCAGTTATGGCGTAACTCCCTCAAAAGAGTTACGACGTAACTTTCCTCTGCTTTAATCCTTTCATTTTAAAACACAGTAACCTTGTATTAGTTTTTAAATGAACTTTGTGGGTGTGTTCCCTGTCAACCCTCACGAGACTTCACTCGTCCACTTGGGATACTAAGTGGTTCAAAAGGCTTGTTGCATTCGCTAAATGCAACCGTGATTCCTACGAAAGTGAGTTAGGTTTATTTTTCGTTTTTCATTTTTTTATTTTTAGTATTATGCTTGTTGGTATTGTGATTTCAGGGATTGAAGTTTCTTCATGACGCTTATACGAAGGCACATTTCTTTTTCATGGGCCTTCTTCTTTAAGGAGCAAATTTCAAGGAAGTTCTCGCTCTAATTCTACCTTTCTCTTCACCTTTATTTTAATTCCTAGTACAAAAGGGACTTTGTATAATTCAAGTGGAGGGACGGGAGTAGAATTATCTCTTGAACTTTATTTTCGCCCTCATTTTTCTAGTTTATTTTGAAAAATTATGCCATTTTTAAAATTTTGACATGTTTTTCTTAACCTAACTAGATTAGACCTTAGCTGAGCACATACAACCCTTGATATTATATGGTGAGATTAGCCTTATCCGTTTCCAATATTTTACCCCAAATCCACCAAATTATGAGTGTGCCGGTAGCTTGTAAACTTTAGAACTTGGCCTTTGCATCATATCAAGACCATAGACGAGGTATGTTGAGTTAGCTCGATGTATTTGGACTTTTCAATTTTAGAAGGCAATATTATAGGATTATCACCCAAACAGCCTACCATTGGACTTTTTGACCCCATGTGAAACCCTTTTGTTGCGCTCATCTTTAGTGCAAGATACCCTAGATACACCCTTTTGAGCCATTCCTTTCATTTTGTTCACCCAATATATTGTTTCAATACACCTATACACCTTAGCCTACCCTGTAGTCTTTATTTCTAATTGGGAAGTCATCATTTGCCTAAGTTCAAGGTTCGAGTGGAAAGGTTCGGAAATCACGCTTTCATCGACAACATTTCTGAAGATCATTGAATACCCCCCGAATTCCCGTTGGTCATCTCAAGTGGAGGGATATTATGTTATGTTGTTGTTATGTTGAAAAAAAAACAAAAAAAAAAGTTATTATTATTGTAAAGTGCAATGTTATAAGCACTGTAGTATGAGCTTTATTGATTTAGTATCGAGGAGGCCACCTCGGTCACATTTGAAGATTGGAGTTGGTAGTTATGCCTACAGTTGAAGAAAAGGTAGTGTGCCCATCACGACGTCCTCTAATGACACATCTACCATGCATTTCATGATCCAGTTTCTTGGCTTCTAAGCTTGAACTTTGAACATACAGTAAGTGGTGATGACTTGGTTATAGATTTAGACTACCTTCTTGTTTTTTATTTTACACCAATTATATATCCCATGTCTTATCCTACCCTTTTAGTCATGAAGCGTGTCTAGGTGATGCAGCGAGCAATCTTTGGTGTCTTGGCCATGGATTTGGTCATGTATCATTGATTTTGTCCACTTCGCCGTGACATGTTAGTAATGACGAGTCAACCCTTAACCTTTGTCGTGTCTACCCATATTGCCTTCGAGAATTTTTTAGCCGTTAACTCTAGTGGTGGAGATTTGTGTAACCGCCAAGCTTATGATAGAATACATGCTATGACTGTGCGATTGAGTGATCACCCCGAAATTGACACTTAGAATAGTTGAAAGATTTGAGTGTTTGTTCTCCTTTCGTGAGGTGTTCGGCTTTGTTTTATTCTAGCATAAGGGATTTGTAAACTCATATTTTCAAGGTTATGGGAGATATCTTTTTAGGAATCTATCTAATAAGGTCTACTTGAGGGCAAGTAGAGTTCAAGTGGGGGGATATTTGATAACATCTGAATATTAAGTGTCAATTTCCCCCGATAATGCTCGTTATTTATATCATTTATATGGATTTACGCTTGTTTTCCATTGTTTTCCACTTTCAGGTAAATTACGAGCATTGGAGCTAAAGAGACGCGGAAATGGAAACATATCTAAAGATTTATCACAGTATGCTATTTTGAAGAAGTTACGGCGTAACTCATCTCTCACATTACGCCGGAACTATTGCGTGACTCAGTATGCCAACTTATCAGAAGTTTACGGCGTAACTCCTCCCAAAGATTATGACGTAACTATATTAGGTCAAAAGAGGTTCCACGCCGCTGATACTTACGCCGTAACTACTGCATCTCTTACGACGTAACCGAGTTTATTGAAGACTACGGCGTAAGCACTCATTAGGTTATGCCGTAACCAGCAGATCTAGTGCATTTTACAAAGAAATAGAAGGTTACGGCGTAACTCCTATATTGGTTACGGAGTAACCCAGATCTGGCCTATAAATACCCCACGAATTCCAGCATTTCTAATCATCCCATTCCACACACAACACTCTGAGAACGTGGGAAAAAGCTCAAGGCAGGTCTAGGGGAGCATAGGGAGCTGTTTCCAAGGGAGAAGTCACTCCATTACGATAAGCATTAGCGTTTTATATTTCTTTTACTTTCAATTCATGTATTTCATACCTTTGAATATTGAATTGATTTGCATAATTAATATGAGCGGCTAAGCACCTTTTGGTGCTAGCCTAGTTATGATTCCTTAATTGTTTTGTTTGCCTTTACCTTTACTTCCGTACAATTATTTCTAAGTGTATGCATGCATAGTTTATTGGTAGCCACCCTTAGTTCGGTAGTTTTGAATGGCGGTAGAGGCCAATTGCCTAGGAGATATGACCAACTGACCCTAGGTGAGCGGACTGAGACGGAAAGGGTAAGATATGACCAACTGATGACCCTTTCTACTTGTGCGATTTGACCCACTGATCACTTATCGTTTGGATGAACTTAAGAATTGGGGGGTGTAGTGTCTAAGTTCCTAACGGCCGGGCACTCACTATTATGAATCTAGCATATAGCGGTACTTAATGACTTGGCTTAGGGGACCAGGAACAACAGGACTTATGACGGTGCGCCTGATTTATCCTGTGGTGGCATCTTTGCTAATAGGTTAGGGCAAATTTACCAAATAATGTCCTCTCAAATTTGACCCCACCTGAAGTAATTGGAAGTAAGTAGACGTAGACATAACTAGTTAGGATGATTAACTAGGTTAGCACCGCTTCTCTCTATTGAGTTCTCTTTGCCATTTATCTGCTTTTATTTACTTTATTCTGCATTAGTAGTTTAATTAATTAAATCCCTATCGAAACCATTATTATTCTGTCACACTAGACTTAGTAATAATCCAACACACATAGCTCTTGGGACGACCTCGGCTTTACCATTTACTACACTACACATGACCAGGTACAATGCCCGTTAGTGCACTAGGGTAGACCATAGGTATTGCGAGACACTATAAATTTAATACCTGGTCAGTAAAACCTGCATCATAAGGTTAGGAATAACCGTCCTATGATCCGCCAGAGCCGGAGGGATCTACCCAAGGACACCACCAATAGTTAGAATTAGAAGTCCTTAGGTATGACTATAAAAAGGAGAAAATGGGAATCGGAGAAAGAAAGAGTTGAAAAATTAAAAAGAAAAGTAAAGAAAAGGGTGAAAAGAAATAGCCCTATAGATTATTCGACTTAGGGCAGACACCTGGTTCAACTCATATGCTACTGGTTGTCACTAGATGATACTGTTATTGAAGAACAAAGTCGTCATGGACCCAGTGACACATGCACTAAACCTTCTTAGCCACTCAAGTTTCTCTTAACAGAAGCTTGTTTCATTCTCATAGGGAAACCTACGTAAACTATCGGCTTTCTCTTAGAGATTGCTGGTATTGAAGAAGGAGACCCTCTCCCTAGTCTCCGCTTAGGAAAACCAAAGCGCACTATTGAGTCTAGAGCCACGAGATTCATCAAAAGATCTCTTAGGTACACTTGACATTTCATCACTTGTCATTCAACATTAAGGACGCAAGTGATACATTATCGAGTCCTACACTGATCCTAGCAATCTGTCAAGAACATTTATGAGAGGTTCACACATGTGATCCTCAGTGATTGAATGGAAACTCCTGCCAGGGTCAACATCAAACAGCCCTGACAGCAGGTCACTTCGGTAACTCCTTGTGAGTTACGCTTAGTGTGTCTCAAACGGTCTACAGTCGTGGGGTGATGCTTCGGTATACCTCAGCGACTCACCTGAACTGTATGTGTACTTCGGTACATCGCGTTATCTCACTTGTGGGACTCCAGTTCAGGAACAGCCTTTGTAAGAATTAGAGACGTGTTTTCACACTATGTTGTTAACATACTCGAAGTTCAAACTTGTAAGCGTTGGATTATTTCTAACCCATGTTTTATGTTTTCTTCTTATGGATGCTCGCGGGAGGAAAAGATCGTGCAGATTCTTCACATGCTCATACCAACAACAACACTAATTGAAGTTCTCTCAAAAGGCAACACAAAGTCAGAATGATTCTTCCTCAAAGTCAAAGAATCTACAAAGTTTAAAGACTAAGAGAACTACATCAGTACTGAAATTCAACGTTAAAGAGCGTGTGAGCATGTTGGAGAAAAACGTGGAGACACTGGAGCAACGAAGCGGACCTGATGCAGATAACCACAACATGTTATCACTACCACCACAAAGAACAAAGATCATAGAACAAAGTAAATTGTGGATAACTAGAAGGGGGGTTGAATAGTTTTACCAATTAATACTTCCTTTTAATCTATTTAGATTGACTTATGTCAATCTATTTGGTTGTGTGTGTTGGATGTTGATAAACAAGCATATAAAGATATGTAATGAAAAGATAAGAGTAAGAAGCACAAAACCACAACGCGAGTATTTATAGTGGTTCGGCTACAAGGACACCTTCCTTGCCCTACTCCACTCCCCGAGTCACCTACTCGAGAGTTTGTAAACACTACACCAATCTCCTTATGGCGGAGAAGCCTTCACAACGTCGCTTTCCCTTTTTCCGATACTAAGCTAGATACCGAGTTCTTTCACACCAAGGCGAACCACACCTAACACAACGTCGCCTACCCTTTATACGGTGCTAGGCTAACCACCGAGTTCTTTCACACCTTAAGAGAACTAATCCTTCACAACGTCGCCTACCCTTTATTAGGTACTAGGCTAAGCACCTAGTTCCATTGCAATGGAGGAACTACTACCACACTACACCAACGACTAATCCCAAAGGAGAGCTACTCCTCTACAACATCATCAAGGACATCAATATCCTTGGATCTAATGCTAGTCTATCTAGTACATCGAAACACACCATATCGAATGTATATCTAAGGCACCTTTCACTAATGCCTTTGATTAGATCTACAAGACACCTTTCACTAATGTCTTTGATTAAATCTACAAGACACCTTTCACTAATGTCTTGTGTCTTCACTTCTAAGCACCTTTCACTAATGCTTCTTGTCTTGACTTCTAAGCACCTACCACAAGTGCTTATCCTATAAACGATAGATACCCTTCACTAATATCTTTGTCTTGACACTTGAGACATCTTTCACTAATGTCTTTAACACTACGCTTCTTTGAAGAAAGAAAGAGATCATCAACAAGAGGACTTCAATAGCCTTGATGATGAGGAAGTTTGGCAACTCATGGACTTGAGCTTGCTCGACTTCAAAGGTGGTGATCTTCCCTTTAAGAGGAACCTAAAAGATCACACAAAAACAAAACTACAAACATAGATCTCTTGGATCTAAGGTTAGTGAGATTTAACTCAGGGGAGAAAGTATGTTAGAGAAGGGTGCAAAATAATGAAGAAATGGCTCACTATTTATAGAGGAAAAACCTACTGTTTACCCGGATCCCACGGATCCCTACCATAAGGGATCCGGCTAGCACAAAGCTAGGGATCCGTGGTCCGCTCCTCTTTGCCCATGGGTATTTTTGGTTATGGGTCATCGGTCATGGGTTGATCCATGGTTTTCTTTCTAATTACAATGTACTTGGTTAAGTGGTATATATAAAACCATGGGTTATGAGTCAAAACCATTTGCTAGTATTTACCCATTTAGTATATACTTGTATTTACCCAATTTAGCATACACTTAGTTTTTACCCATTTTAGTATATACTTGTTTTTACCCATTTTAGTATACTTAGCTTAAGTATGTGTTTACTCAATATGTAAACACTAGTTGTTGTACATATATATCTAAATCATAGAAACACTTATACTTGTTAAGCCAATATGTAAACACTAGTTGTTGTACATATATATATATCTAGATCATAAAATCACTTATACTTGTTTTAGTGTTTTATGTGAATATGTTAGAAAATTATTTGTGACAACTCGTACTTTCAGGTCATTCTCAAATCATTATTCATGCTTCACTATTTCATCGTTTATCGTAAACTAGGTTTACGAGTATCAAATTCGCGTAACCTTAGTGGTTTAGCTGCGAATTCATGAACAATCATTCAGGACATTTCATATAGACTAGTTTAGTCTACATTTCATTAACATCATTGTCATCATATTAGTTCATGCATGGTTTTGCATTATACATTAAACGTATAATCTCATATTAAATAAACGTTATCGCCTGATTAATTATTTTGAACAATTGATCCATTACTTCCAAAAATTATCCCGATATATTTTTATACTCATATTAAGTTTATAAAAATAATATTATGAGTTTACCCAGTGTTTTAAATTTATTTTGTATATAAATTGTTAAATTTATATAATTACGACGGTTTTCTTAAATACTACACGATTATTATGATTTCACTCAAATTTTTCAAGAAATGTATTTTTATAATTTTTATGACCTCAATATATTTTATCTTGACCCGTGAAATTTTATTTTTAACTAACGCTACCTTTCAAGCTTAAACGTATACTTACTTACCTAAATAAACTTACAAATACACAATTACCTACACTTATCTACATCTTCATACTTAGTAAAAAAAAAAAAATACATACAAACTCACCCAACTATACCCTTGTCGACATACAAGGGTTAGTCACACCCAACTTGATGAAATATCTCTACATATAACATATTATAATAAATACTTAACACATACACATCTAAATTACAAAGTGAAAAAGCAAAGTATCTCCTCTCTTCTCCTCTTGCTCCAACCGGCCATTCAAGTGATCAAAGAAGGAATCCTTTAAAAATTTTCAAGACAAGTTATTTGCAATCTAGTAACACTCTTTGTATAGGTTTTGAAATAAAAACCTTGAGTGTATAGGATTTAACCTTAGCTCATATCACCTCATCAATTACTAGTAAGCATTTCATACATATCATTATCTTTCATATTCATTTTATGTTCATTTTCATCATATTCAAGAAAAACATGCGAATTATATAGATGTTTATACCACTTTTTATGGTTTTAAGTGTTATATATATATATTTCATCCTATAATTACTCCTTGTTATATATTATTTTTGGTGATGTCTAGGAACCCAGGACACCCTAAGAAGGTGTATGGTAGGATTAGAATAGCTTCGGAGTTGTTTTGAATAGGTTAGAATAGGTTTGGCGCGAGAAAAACTCATTTCGACAAGTTTGCAAAAGGGTCTGTCCTTATTTTAAAAATATGGAAAATTCGACAGTAGGTAAAAAATTTTGGCCTAGATATTTAGAAAACACACTTTAAAACGAAAACGTGGCCGCTTGAACGGATTAAAACGGAGCTGTAACGAAGAAGTTATGAATTTTTAAAGTTGGCGACGAAAACTATAATTTTCTGGAAATTTCAGCATGTATTGTTTATTTTGTACGAGTCAAAAATGAAACTTAGGTGTTATAAATTATGTCGACTTGTCAAAAATATGTTAGTATACTTTGATACAAAGCTAAGGACCTTTAAAACGTAGAAAACGGATTTGTAACGATTAAATTATACACGTTTTCACAAAGTTGCCGTAACTTTATTATATAAGAAAAACTATATTATTTCTAATAGGCAAGTATTACGGCAAACAAGTGACCATGTTGAAGGTCATTTTTAACGTTGATGTAAAACTTTTTATAAAGTTATGTCTTCTAGTAAAAGTAAGTTCGCCAAGCATATTTTCCAAAATGTCCAACCGTTCGTCAAACGGAGTTGTAACGAATAAAATACGGTCACATAAATTTTGCCGAAAACCAACCTTAAACTATACTTTGGACTAAAGTACCATACTTAACTTATATTTTCCTTTGTGATCGAGACCTCTAGGATGGAAACTTAAACACTAAAACTTTGAGATAATCATACGAGCTTCCCAAAACCGTTGAGTTCGTTTCCTAACACTCGACGTACACCATTTTACGACTAGATTTTCGAGGCTGTTTTAGTCACTTTCATGAATTCTTCAAATGACATTATTTTACGACGAAAAGTTATAATTTCATAATGAATCATTAAATGATTATCTTATGATATAGTTTCAACGTAAATGCTTGAAAAGTAATTTATAAATTGACAAGACGTTATAAGATTATTTTTCGACAATAAGTATTATTTTCAAAAATTCACAAGTGGTATAGATATCGTATGAATTGTATGCATAACATTACATTGTAACTTATCATATATCATATCATTCATAATAGGTCAAGTTTAGAGATTCACGCTACATTTCGGTGTACTCACTTTTGCCATCGCATCATTGTCCAAGTGAGTTTTCATAGCCCCACTTTTAATTGTTTTGTACTATTTTTTGGGGAGATACATGCTCAACTACTTGCTTTCATTTACACAAGTACTTTAAACTTTTACGGATTATCGTGAGTTTCGTAGCCCCTACTTTTGTATGTTTTGAACTATTTTGGGGGAGATACATGCTTAACTATTTTTCACAAGTACTTTAGCTTTTTAAGGATAACTTCTATCATGATCACCATTGTTTCAAAAACCGAATGTTGTACTATATCAATTGTTCTTGTTTGAGTGTTATAGTTCTACGTCGAATAAAGTACTATGTCAGTTGACTACTGATACATTGAGTCAGGTACTATTGATTATGTGCTATAGTTCTACGTCGTATAATGTTCTAAATCAGTTGACTACTGATATATTAAGTCATCTGCTATTGATTAGGTGTTATGGTTCTACGTCGAGTTAGGTACTATTGTGAATTCATTTGACGAGGTGTGTTTGAACATAAACTATACATATTGTTGCAATGGGTTGTAAACACACAGGTTGCAAGTTTTGTATGGGCGGAACTTGGAACTGAGTGGATTTACAATGTCTTTGTTGCGTAAACGATTTTTGAAAGGCTTTACATTTCAACGCAAACTCTATGAACTCACTCAACCTTTGTGTTGACACTTTTTGGCATGTTTTATCTCAGGTATCTAAGGCATTCACTTCATGGCATGCATGTGGACATATCATAGAGTCGCGGTGACGACGCGTCACTCATGGGATTTATGCACTTTAAAAACATCGTTTGACTTGTACTAAACTTATTTTCCGCACAACTTGATTTCATTTGGGACCTATACTTTGTAAAATCTGATTGTTTTATTAAATCAAACGATGTGTTTTCCAAACGACACTTTAGGTCGTTCAATATAACTGTGATTGTGATGCTATGACAGTCAACCCCTAGGAATTCCATTCCGCTACAAAACAGGTAATTTGGGAGTGTGACAGATTGGTATCAGAGCTTCGGTTATAGAGAACTAGGTTGCATCATTGACCCTAGACTATAACTACATCATCATAGCATCTCATCATTTCATCATAAGTGCATGTTCACTTTATATGCGGTTTATACGTACAGTTTTCGAGTTAATTACTTTCATTTCACATCGATTGTCACATGGATGCCTTTAATTACCCAGCCCATTATCAATTCCTCATACTCCAATGCGGAGAATGCCTTGTCATTCCCTATCAAAATTTTTACATCAGTTGATTCATTACCGATAACGTTGAATGCCGAGATAAAACCTTTAAGTAGGGCGAAGTCACTCTCACTCCCTTGATCATCACCAACATGTCTAGTTACACGTTATTCACGCACTAAGTCACTAAACCATCACTCATTTTGAAAAGTAACCTCAAACTTATCACCTCATATCACATCTTTTTAGAGCGCTTATTCTTAACATAGGACTTTGCTACATCTCACATTTCCTCTTATTTTGAAGAAGTTATGGCGCCGAAGAAAGCCACACCTGAATTGACACAAGCTGTTATGCAGAAGTATGTGAACGATAGCATAGCCAATGCATTAAGGACTGAAAGGGCAACAGTGGCGGCTGCTGCTGAGGCTGCAGCCACTGCTGAAGCCGCTAGACTCGCCACTGCCGCTGAGGCTGCAGCTAATGCTGAAGCTGCCCGGCTTGCTAATGCCGCCGCGGCTGCGGCAACTGCTGAAGCTACTAGAATTGCGAGGGAAGCTGAAGCCGCTAGACTTGCTGCTGCTGCAAGAATTGCAGGAGGGTCCGGGGTTAGAGGTTGTTCGTATAAGGATTTTAAAAGTGGAGATCCCACTAAGTTCAAGGGCATTGAAGGGGCCACTACCATGGTTCGATGGTTCGAGAAAATGGAGTCTGTGTTTCTGTTATGTAATTGCCCGGAGGATAGCAAGGTTAAGTTTGCTACGAGTACACTACTTGATGGGGCAATGTCTTGGTGGAACTCGTATGCTCAGCCAATGGGGATGGAAAATGCTTTCAAGCTCACCTGGGAGCAATTCAAAGGTTTGTTAACAAAGAAGTATTGTCCGCGTACGGAGGTGAAAAAGTTGGAGACCGAATTTTATGAACTAGTAACAGTTGGGTACGACATCGAGACCTACATTCGAAGGTTTCAAGAATTGGCTGCGTTGTGTCCGTCTATGGTTTCGGACAACGAAAAACTACTAGAGGCTTTCATTGGAGGACTTCCCGAGATTATTCAAGGTGATGTGATTTCCTCTGATCCGCAAACAATTGAAGAATCTGTTTGAGTATCCCAAAAGCTCATGGCACAAGTAGTAAAGAGAGGAAACATTACCCACATAAACCGTAACAACAATACCAACAACCGCACCAACTACAACAATAACCGAAACAACAACAACAACAACAACGACGATAACCAAATTAACAACAACAAAAGGAAATGGGAAAATGACCAAGGAGGTTATAATAACGAAAACCAAAACCGTAACACTAACCATCACCAACAACTAAATAGAAGACAAGAAATCGCCAGGGTCTATGTTGCTGCACCAACAAAGGGAAGAGCTTATACTGGAAACTTACCACGATGCCACCAATGCACGCTACATCATAATGGTCCATGTGGTATATGCTTTAGCTGTCACAAAGTGGGACACCTTGCTAAGTACTGCAAGGGCAAGGCCATAGTTACATGTTACGGATGCGGGGAGCAAGGACACTATCGGAATCAATGTCCTCGAAACCAAGGTCAACAAGTTGAAGGTGCTCATGGGAATGCATACATGTTACAAGGAGGAGAAGCTCGTCATGGTCTCAACAACGCGGAAGACTGAAGAAGTTCGGAAACTAACAGTCTTAATTTTTCCATATGTACTATGTCGTACTAAGTTTATGTCTTCTATCGCATTCGGATCTTATGAATTAAGATGTACTACTTTTGATAAACCACTCGTTGTAAAATATTCTCGTCTATCGTACTTTATTTTCTTTCCGATTTGTTATCACTTACGAGAATTTTAATTCCTTTTTACTTTAACTACCATTTTAACGACACGGCTTAAATCTTTGTAAACATTGAGAGTTATAACAACTAAACCGAGCGTCACATTATCGTTCCTTAATTATACATAGCCTAGCTAACTATGTCTAATTCTGGAGGGATCATGTTATGTTGGGAGCAGTTATTTATAAATCTTAGTGCAAGCAAAATTATCACATATTCCAAAGTCAAAGTGTTACTCATGGGAGATTTATCCAACATTTTCTCTACTATGATGTTCTATATACCCTCAATCATCGATAACCGTAACGACACTTCCTCATGTCTTCTTTCCTCGATATTCATCACAAACTCAAAAATTCGATAGACTAACACGAACTGAATTCAGGGACTGAATTCCTTTTTGGATGGGCGAATGTGACAACTCGTACTTTCAGGTCATTCTCAAATCATTATTCATGCTTCACTATTTCATCGTTTATCGTAAACTAGGTTTACGAGTATCAAATTCGCGTAACCTTAGTGTTTTAGCTGCGAATTCATGAACAATCATTCAGGACATTTCATATAGACTAGTTTAGTCTATATTTCATTAACATCATTGTCATCATATTAGTTCATGCATGGTTTTGCATTTTACATTAAACGTAAAATCTCATATTAAATAAACGTTATCGCGTGATTAATTATTTTGAACAATTGATCCATTACTTCCAAAAATTATCCTGATATATTTTTATACTCATATTAAGTTTATAAAAATAATATTATGAGTTTACCCAGTGTTTTAAATTTATTTTGTATATAAATTGTTAAATTTATATAATTACGACGGTTTTCTTAAATACTACACGATTATTATGATTTCACTCAAATTTTTCAAGAAATGTATTTTTATAATTTTTATGACCTCAATATATTTTATCTTGACCCGTGAAAATTTATTTTTAACTAACGCTACCTTTCAAGCTTAAATGTACACTTACTTACCTAAATAAACTTACAAATACACAATTACCTACACTTATCTACATCTTCATACTTAGTAAAAAAAAAATACATACAAACTCACCCAACTATACCCTTGTCGACATACAAGGGTTAGTCACACCCAACTTGATGAAATATCTCTACATATAACATATTATACTAAATACTTAACACATACACATCTAAATTACAAAGTGAAAAAGCAAAATATCTCCTCTCTTCTCCTCTTGCTCCAACCGGCCATTCAAGTGATCAAAGAAGGAATCCTTTAAAAATTTTCAAGACAAGTTATTTGCAATCTAGTAACACTCTTTGTATAGGTTTTGAAATAAAAACCTTGAGTGTATAGGATTTAACCTTAGCTCATATCACCTCATCAATTACTAGTAAGCATTTCATACATATCATTATCTTTCATATTCATTTTTATGTTCATTTTCATCATATTCAAGAAAAACATGCGAATTATATAGATGTTTATACCACTTTTTAAGGTTTTAAGTGTTATATATATATATATTTCATCCTATAATTACTCCTTGTTATATATTATTTTTGGTGATGTCTAGGAACCCATGACACCCTAAGAAGGTGTATGGTAGGATTAGAATAGCTTCGGAGTTGTTTTGAATAGGTTAGAATAGGTTTGGCGCGAGAAAAACTCATTTCGACAAGTTTGCAAAAGGGTCTGTCCTTATTTTAAAAGTCTAGAAAATTCGACAGTAGGTAAAAATTTTTGGCCTAGATATTTAGAAAACACACTTTAAAACGAAAATGTGGCCGCTTGAACGGATTAAAACGGAGCTATAAGGAAGAAGTTATGAATTTTTCAAGTTGGCGACGAAAACTATAATTTTCTGGAAATTTCAGCATGTATTGTTTATTTTGTACGAGTCAAAAATGAAACTTAGGTGTTATAAATTATGTCGACTTGTCAAAAATATGTTAGTATACTTTGATACAAAGCTAAGGACCTTTAAAACGTAGAAAACGGATTTGTAACGATTAAATTATACACGTTTTCACAAAGTTGCCGTAACTTTATTATATAAGAAAAACTATATTATTTCTAATAGGCAAGTATTACGGCAAACAAGTGACCATGTTGAAGGTCATTTTTAACGTTGATGTAAAACTTTTTATAAAGTGATGTCTTCTAGTAAAAGTAAGTTCGCCAAGCATATTTTCCAAAATGTCCAACCGTTCGTCAAACGGAGTTGTAACGAATAAAATACGGTCACATAAATTTTGCCGAAAACCAACCTTAAACTATACTTTGGACTAAAGTACCATACTTAACTTATATTTTCCTTTGTGATCGAGACCTCTAGGATGGAAACTTAACACTAAAACTTTGAGATAATCATACGAGCTTCCCAAAACCGTTGAGTTCGTTTCCTAACACTCGACGTACACCATTTTACGACTAGATTTTCGAGGCTGTTTTAGTCACTTTCATGAATTCTTCAAATGACATTATTTTACGACGAAAAGTTATAATTTCATAATGAATCATTAAATGATTATCTTATGATATCATTTCAACGTAAATGCTTGAAAAGTAATTTATAAATTGACAAGACGTTATAAGATTATTTTTCGACGATAAGTATTATTTTCAAAAATTCACAAGTGGTATAGATATCGTATGAATTGTATGCATAACATTACATTGTAACTTATCATATATCATATCATTCATAATAGGTCAAGTTTAGAGATTCACGCTACATTTCGGTGTACTCACTTTTGCCATCGCATCATTGTCCAAGTGAGTTTTCATAGCCCCACTTTTAATTGTTTTGTACTAATTTTGGGGGAGATACATGCTCAACTACTTGCTTTCATTTACACAAGTACTTTAAACTTTTACGGATTATCGTGAGTTTCGTAGCCCCTACTTTTGTATGTTTTGAACTATTTTGGGGGAGATACATGCTTAACTATTTTTCACAAGTACTTTAGCTTTTTAAGGATAACTTCTATCATGATCACCATTGTTTCAAAAACCGAATGTTGTACTATATCAATTGTTCTTGTTTGAGTGTTATAGTTCTACGTCGAATAAAGTACTATGTCAGTTGACTACTGATACATTGAGTCAGGTACTATTGATTATGTGCTATAGTTCTACGTCGTATAATGTTCTAAATCAGTTGACTATTGATATATTAAGTCATGTGCTATTGATTAGGTGTTATGGTTCTACGTCGAGTTAGGTACTATTGTGAATTCATTTGACGAGGTGTGTTTGAACATAAACTATACATATTTTTGCAATGGGTTGTAAACACACAGGTTGCAAGTTTTGTATGGGCGGAACTTGGAACTGAGTGGATTTACAATGCCTTTGTTGCGTAAACGATTTTTGAAAGGCTTTACATTTCAACGCAAACTCTATGAACTCACTCAACCTTTGTGTTGACACTTTTTGGCATGTTTTATCTCAGGTATCTAAGGCATTCACTTCATGGCATGCATGTGGACATATCATAGAGTCGCAGTGACGACGCGTCACTCATGGGATTTATGCACTTTAAAAACATCGTTTGACTTGTACTAAACTTATTTTCCGCACAACTTGATTTCATTTGGGACCTATACTTTGTAAACTCTGATTGTTTTATTAAATCAAACGATGTGTTTTCCAAACGACACTTTAGGTCGTTCAATATAACGCTATGACAGTCAACCCCCAGGAATTCCATTCCGCTGCAAAACAGGTAATTTGGGGGTGTGACACTATTAGTTCAAACCATTTACGTATTTTATTTGTTTCGTTAATATGATTTTACTTTTATTATCGACAAAACATTAGAAGATCGTAAAATATAAATAAACGTTTTTACGACTTATTTGTATTAACAATCTCCCCCTTTTTGTTGATGACAAAATATAAAATTATTTTAAGGAAAAGCTAAAATTCGTAAACGTTTGAACTTGTAGTTTTTACTTTCTTCTCCCCCTTTTTGTCGAAACAAAAAGTGTTTGAAGAAAAGCAACACATCGTTTTTAAGAAGAAAAAAAAATGTGAAAGAAAAAATAAAAGAAGAGATAAAGAGCAAGTAACGGGAATAGATCTCGTCTTTGCTCCCCCTTGACGAGTCCATCCCTAAGTAAGGGCGTCAAGAAACTAATTCTAATCTAGTTCATTTGCAACTAACTTATGCAAAAGATTACGTCAAGGTGACGGGTGTGCTCCCCCTAGATGATTGCAATATTTGCAACGGGAAGTCATGAAAATTAAATCAAATGTTGCAAGTAATTTGCAACGTATTGTTTTGACACCAAGCTCCCCCTAGCTTTAGGATGTCAAATTCTTTATGTGTTAATTGAATAACTGCAAAACAAGGGTTAGAAAACAAGTATAATTCACAATTTCCTGCAAATGTGATTTAAGTAAAAAAAAAAAAAAACTTTCTGACTTCACGGATCCCACGGTTCCCTCCTAGTAGGGATCCGTCTAGGAAATACTGAGGGATCCATCTGGCTGATGACTAAAATCAGCAAAGGTGATATAACAAGTAATGTTATCACATAAATGAGATATGAATACATATTCTCAGAAAAATAACAAGTAGCATGTAATTCTATTTAATAAAACAAGAGTTATGATATACATGACTCTAAAAATAAGAAAATAGACAATACATGACTAGGATTTTTTTTTTAGGTTATCTAACGCTTGATGCTAGGACACCACTAAAATCTTCTAGCTCAAGTTTTGTTTAGGTTTCATCTCGTCGAAACGTTCGAGGAGATGATAGAACATGAAACGTTGGTCTTCTCGTACTTCATGTATCAAACTTTCAACATGTTGACAATGATAGCAATCTCTGTCATGGCTAGGTAGTGGTGGTGGAGGAAATAAAATGGCTTGATGCGAAGGATCAAGTGAGGCGGCTTGCGGAGCTTCAAATGATGGAGGGATTGGTGGAGGTGCATTTGAGAATGCTTCGACCAAGAATGATGGTGGTGGTAAGGAAGTGTCAACTTCCATAAGGTCGGGTGGTTGACTTTGATGATTTCTCATAATCCAAATAGGATTATATGATGGAGACGGCGAAAAGGAAGCCGGAGCAAGTGTTGTCTCAACACCTTGATTTAGAATCATTATTCCTCCTAATGAGGAGAATGTTGTCGGCGGAAGCGGATGAGACGGCCTAGGTGGCAAGTCCTCTAAATTGTAGAGGTGTGGTGATGATTGTGGGGATGTAAATGAGATAGCTCTAGGAACCAATGGTGATGGTTTAGTGGAGATGATATTGTTTGGCCTAGGAGGTATGGTGGTGTTTGGCATTGGTAGTTTTGTGGGTACTATCCTTTTAGGAATTGGTTTGATTGGAATTGGGAGGATCATATTATTTGTTGGCTTGACCGGAGATGATTCGGTTGAAGAGATTTCGTGTATAACACGGGCCCTTTCCGTGGGTGGTTCTTTGGTGGATAAGTTACTACTTGGGGTTTTTCTCATGATGAAATGATTTCAAGAGCTGAAAGTTAGAGTGAGAGTGATGACTATGGAGGTCCTAACAAGGTGGTTTATAAACTAAGAGTTTTGACAAGTGCATTTAAGCTTTAAGCCACTAGGATTCATTGGAATGTGATGATTGACATGCACAAGAGTCAACTTCAGAGGATGGACTGATCTAGGAACTCATTTAAGATGAGATGGAGTGTTTGAGTTAGGAAGATGAGTTGAAATGATTGTTTTAGCAAGACTTGACCTATACTGTCATCCGGATCCCACGGTTCCTTTCTCATAGGGATCCGTATAGGCTAATCCTAGGGATCCGGCTATCAGCAGCTATGAAAAAAGTGGAAATGATGTTTCTAAGATCTAAGACCTATAATATCTTGAGTGTTTCAGTCTAAAATGAAGGGGTGCTTAAGTACTTGAAGGTGGTGAGTGATGTAGCTAATGATTGTCTTTTATGGAAGGATTTGGAACTTTCATGAGTACCAATGAGTGAGCAAGGATGACACTAAAGATGAGAGTGTTTAATTGAAGCTAAGTGATCATAGAGATCAGGTGGTGACTTAGGATTGTGTTTTTTTTTTTTGAAAATATCCTAATGGTTTTGAGATGGGAAAACTAGGATTTGATCAACTTTGATCAATTTTTAGGTGAGGTTGATTTATGATCAATTTTGTCATAATCAAAGGATTTCTAATCTAGATGTGAGGGATCAAGTAAAGAATGAAGTGTGAGTTTTGAGAGCGGAAGAGTGATGGATTGAAATGGTAGATCTAACAAAGTCTTAGAGTGTGATCTATGTGAGTTGGAATGAGTAGGAAAGGTCAACCTCTCTTGATAAAGTCTTAATCTACCTTAAGACACTATGTTTAGCTTAGTGTGAGGTGTTCTAAAGGATGTGTTTGACATACAATGCTTGCAATTGCATTTTCTGTTTTGCCGGATCCCACGGTTCCCTAGATGTAGGGATCCGTTTAGTACAACATTTGGGATCCGTCTATCTGCTAGACAGAACCTTTACCAAAGGTATGCAATGATCTTGACAATGCATTATATTCCAAGTTTTGTTTAAAGGAGTTCTAAAACTAGGATATCAAATGTAAGATGATTTATTTCATGAAAGAGATAGGATTACATTGATAACTAATGAGTAGAGTAGAATTGATCCTATTTGACTATTCTAGGTTCCTTGAGTGTCTTCGCTAGGAGGATCATTATGTGTTTGATGGGTATTGGTGGAATCAAGAATGAAGAAAGTCTTCATGAGATATATGTTTAGCGGTTCCATCATCTTGTTTACAAGTACGTACAACGGACTTTGAAATTGAGGATGGAAGTGCATAACATTGTGATAGAGGCGTGTCAAGAACATTCCATAAGGGATGAGTTTATCCTTGGAGCCTTGAAGGTTTGCAATTTGCCTTGCGAAGAAGTAGGCGAGATTGTATGGCTGTTGTGTTAGCAAACAGTACAACATGTGAGCACAACAAGCGGGAAGAATATCTCGATTTCCCCTAAGACTCCAAACATTTTCACATAGAATGAGAGCAAGAGGCTTGTACTCTTCTCGGATATCCCGTGTATGGATAATGTTTGGATTGGAGTAATATGGTCGAGGTTTGCATATCATGCGTGTTAAATCTTCCGGAGAGGGTATGTGTGAACAATATGGACTATTTTCTTCACGAAAGTTGAAGAGAGAATCAAGAGACCAATCTTCGGTGAAGGCACATTGTCCATGGTTTGGTATTCGGAGGATGTGAGCAAGATGCCCAAGGCTTAAAGTGGATTTTTGATATAAAACCAAAGAGATTGAGAGCGATCCTCGTTACGAACGAGTTCCACTTGACGGAAGAATTCCATTATGAACCTTGGACATATCTTCTCGTTGATTTCAAGAAGACATTCTAGTCCTATGGCTCGGAAGGAGGTATTGATACCTTCTTCGAATTGTAGAGAGGTGTCTACAATACGTCCTTCATGGAAGTGACGGTTTTCGAGATTATTGAACCCACGGACATGATTGCCAGGTGTGTTTGGCTCAAGGGAGATGTTCGGGGTGTAGACGCTAGTGAGTGAAAAATCAAACTCGTATTCATGCGTCATAGTTGAACCTATAGAGGTGAAGGGTTAATAGGAGGTGATGTTTATGATCAACCTATAAAAATCTAACGTTTTTACTAGATTTTATTAACAATGGTATTTAACACTTAACTAACTCATGGTTTTGAAATTCTAGTGGATTATTACTTTTTAGAAAGATAGTGGTTTTTAATCTTGCAAGAAAACTGTTTTCCAATAGGACGGATTCCACGGTTCCTTTACAAAAGGGATCCGGCTAGTATATCTTCCGGGATCCGTGGATCTGTAGTAACAGAAACAGATTTGATAAAAACATAGGTTTTACAGTTTTTATACCACGAAATATGTTTTATCCTACATTTTCTTTTAGCATGCATACGTGACTTCTAATGTATCACGAAGGAATATAACACATATAAAACAAAAGAAATGATAAACACATTATGATAAGAATACTATAGATAAACTAGATTATTAATAATATTGCATTTCAATACTTAGGATGATACAAAGGATTGGGTATATAACCCCAATATAGATTAACAACACAAAGTAAATGTCTCCGTATGTGAACTTCATCATAGGGAACACAAGTGCGATGAGTGTTAGGGCGATGAGCACGAGTGCGATGTAAACCATGTTGATGACGGATCTTCTTGGTTTCGGATGTGATGGAGTGAGGAGGAAGATGAAGTTTTTAAATGAGAGGGAATTTTTTGAAATTGGAAAATTTGAAAAAGTGAAGATTTGATTTAGAAGGGTCGACGGTGGGAGTATAAATAGGGGAATTTTTGAAATTCGTGTTTTGTTTTATTTTTGGATTTAAGAAGAAAATAAAACATAAGTTATATATACGAGAAATATAACACGTATGTGAGAAAAAGGCTTCCTAATTAAGCTACATGTAAATCATGTGTAAACACAAAAATCTACTCAAATAAATTCCTAACAAATAACACTTATTTACTAAACTAATATCATTTAGATATAAGTGGAAAGTCATACCTCGAGTGCACTTAGGAATGTCTTTACAAATGACAAATGTCACTTAGACAATTCCCGCTCCTTTGCGTTTAAGATACCTTCTTAAGGAAGGTGTTCTTGTTACCAAGCGTCTCCTAAAGCTTGGTGGGTATGAGCTTTGACTAATCAATATCACAAAGAAGATTAGTGTAATTAAATGAAAAGATATATAAATAAAAAAAATGTTGTTATCAACTCAACATCCAAACATATAGTTTTTGAAAAACATGGTGTTTGTTTTTATGAAAAACCTTCTTTATAGTTTTCAATTAACTATGGATCGTATCAAGTTTTTAAAGTACAATATAATTCAAGAAACTTGGTAACGAAGCTCTGATGCCAATTGTGGAAAACTAGAAGGGGGGTTGAATAGTTTTACCAATTAATACTTCCTTTTAATCTATTTAGATTGACTTATGTCAATCTATTTGGTTGTGTGTGTTGGATGTTGATAAACAAGCATATAAAGATATGTAATGAAAAGATAAGAGTAAGAAGCACAAAACCACAACGCGAGTATTTATAGTGGTTTGGCTACAAGGACACCTTCCTTGCCCTACTCCACTCCCCGAGTCACCTACTCGAGAGTTTGTAAACACTACACCAATCTCTTTATGGCGGAGAAACCTTCACAACGTCGCTTACCCTTTTTCCGGGACTAAGCTAGATACCGAGTTCTTTCACACCAAGGCGAACCACACCTAACACAATGTCGCCTACCCTTTATACGGTGCTAGGCTAACCACCGAGTTCTTTCACACCTTAGGAGAACTAATCCTTCACAACGTCGCCTACCCTTTATTAGGTACTAGGCTAAGCACCTAGTTCCATTGCAATGGAGGAACTACTACCACACTACACTAACGACTAATCCCAAAGGAGAGCTACTCCTTTACAACATCATCAAGGACATCAATATCCTTGGATCTAATGCTAGTCTATCTAGTACATCAAAACACACCATATCGAATGTATATCTAAGGCACCTTTCACTAATGCCTTTGATTAGATCTACAAGACACCTTTCACTAATGTCTTTGATTAGATCTACAAGACACCTTTCACTAATATCTTGTGTCTTCACTTCTAAGCACCTTTCACTAATGCTTCTTGTCTTGACTTCTAAGCACCTACCACAAGTGCTTATCCTATAAACGATAGATACCCTTCACTAATATCTTCGTCTTGACACTTGAGACAACTTTCACTAATGTCTTTAACACTACGCTTCTTTGAAGAAAGAAAGAGATCATCAACAAGAGGACTTCAATAGCCTTGATGATGAGGAAGCTTGGCAACTCATGGACTTGAGCTTGCTCGACTTCAAAGGTGGTGATCTTTCCTTTAAGAGGAACCTAAAAGATCACACAAAAACAAAACTACAAACATAGATCTCTTGGATCTAAGGTTAGTGAGATTTAACTCAGGGGAGAAAGTATGTTAGAGAGGGGTGCAAAATAATGAAGAAATGGCTCACTATTTATAGAGGAAAAACCTACTGTTTACCCGGATCCCACGGATCCCTACCATAAGGGATCCGGCTAGCACAAAGCTAGGGATCCGTGGTCCGCTCCTCTTTGCCCATGGGTATTTTTGGTTATGGGTCATGGGTCATGGGTTGATCCATGCTTTTCTTTCTAGATACAATGTTCTTGGTTAAGTGGTATATATAAAACCATGGGTTATGAGTCAAAACCATTTGCTAGTATTTACCCATTTAGTATATACTTGTATTTACCCAATTTAGCATACACTTAGTTTTTACCTATTTTAGTATATACTTGTTTTTACCCATTTTAGTATACTTAGCTTAAGTATGTGTTGACTCAATATGTAAACACTAGTTGTTGTACATATATATCTAAATCATAGAAACACTTATACTTGTTAAGCCAATATGTAAACACTAGTTGTTGTACATATATATATATCTAGATCATAAAATCACTTATACTTGTTTTAGTGTTTTATGTGAATATGTTAGAAAACTATTAGTTCAAACCATTTACGTATTTTATTTGTTTCGTTAATATGATTTTACTTTTATTATCGACAAAACATTAGAAGATCGTAAAATATAAATAAACGTTTTTTCGGCTTATTTGTATTAACATAAATGAAGACGCCAAAGCTGAAAAACTTCAAAGTAAACAAGATCCCTACACTGGGGAGATTGTTGGAATCAAGACAATTCTTCTCACAAGAAAGAAGAATGTCAGAAGACATCGAAGCAACTATTACATCAGCACCTACAATGTTTAAAGATTACTTTAATTATTAATCACCAACACATAGGGGGAGATTGTTGGAATCACTCCTAAACTAGATTACAAGTGTTAGTAATTAATATGTAATAGTTAGCTTAATTAGGCTTTTATGTTAATAATTCTGGCATGGCTTATGTAGAAAGCCCATAAGCCTTGGCCCAAGCCCAATAAGGAAAGGAAGGGAACTAGTGTGTTGCCCTAGCTCCTTCCCCAATAAATAGTCTTGTAAACCTTCACTTGAAGGTTGGTTGTTCATTTTACATAATTTCCTACGCCTAAACCTTTCTACATCATACGTGTGTTTTTGTGTGACTTGTTCAACCGATCACGTCTCTTCTCTATTTCTTATATTGATGCTTGTGTTACATAAATGGGAACCTAACAAACCGAAAGACCAAACTTCAAGGTGAATGGACATAGGTTGAAGCACTACTTTGGAGGGGACATACCACCCATGGTTGTCCCAGATCTCCAAACTTCTCCCATGGACCAATGAATTCGGGGTCGAGTCAAGCTAGTGACTCGGTTAACAAAAACGTTAGCATTTCATGGGTGACAACCCATTTTTCTGACTTCTTTCTACTTTCTAACAACTAAATGTGGGGGAATTCCTCCACTTGTGTGTTTGCTCGTGTTTTCAGGAACCCCTTTGATCATGATGATTGATGCACCTGTTTTCAATCCAACCGCCCAATATCCGATCATTCTACTAACGTTTATCTGGGGATATGTTTTCAAAAATCCTTTTCGTGTAAAATGAAAGATTTCGTCCACACACTTGGGTAGTGGTATTACCCTTTTTCCGTTCTATTGTTTCGACTTTGGTCGGGACTTAGAATATTGAGGGAAATATTCAGTTCTAAGTGTGAGGGGGAATTCTGTCGAATTTTGTCACATTTGTACCATTTAGTCCCTAACACCCCATATTGGCCAAAAAAATTAAAAACAATTTTAGCTTAAAGATAAAGAAATTACATAAAAAAAAATAAGTGCTTTACACAAGAAAACACATTAATACTTCGGTATTAGTGGATGCTTTAGCCTTGATTACGTTAGAACAAAGGGAATCCCGACTCTGCCAGAGTGTTGACCTGGCAGCTTCCTTAACTATTTAGGCTAAGTTTTTACGATTTGTGCAAATGAAAATGCCAAGCGTGGAGTAGTTGGTTCACTTTAGAGATTATACAAGCAATTTATGGCTTTTTCTCCCAGTAGCTCTTAATTGAACTTAATATAAAGCTGTTTTCAAACCATTGAACATAAAAATCGTTTTTTTATGCAATAATAAAAATTTTAAGCAATTTTGATAAAGTGTTAAAGTTCAACTTTTTATTTAAATTTTTGAGAAAGCATACTTTTCTAAAATCAGAAATAAAGTGAAGTTGCAAGTAAAAAAAAGTTGTGTAATAAATACGTTATGAATAAATGTACGAAACTTGCTTTTTCTCATACTTAAATCGGGAGTTGAACTCGTATCCTTCAATCTTATCTTAAAAAGCAGCGAGTATTTAGAGATTGTTAATTTTAAAGGTCAAGAAAGCTTTGGTAGTATTCTCTGTGGGTTCTCAAAAGCTTGGTCACCTATAATCAACTGGTTTGGGATGTGCTGAGAAGAAAGCCATTACATGGAGTAATTTGGCCTTTGAGTTTTCAAATCTCTAAATAATCTTTGGTTGTTATCCATTCAAGTCTTAATATTAAGATAGCAGAAATCTCTAAACCTTTGGAATCGAAATCCAGTTGATTCCGATATTATTTTTCGTGGGGTGTCAAAAGCCTAGTCACCTAAAGCCAACTTGTTTGGGATGTACCGAGAAGAAAGCTGCTACATGGAAAAAGCCCTTTTCGAACCTTATGTTTTTAGATTTTCGGTGATTAATATCAACTTGAATAGATAACAACCGTGATGAGTGTCGATTTTTGTGATCAAATTTTTGAAAATAGCACACACACCTAACTTATTGTAATTGCGGGAGTAAAAAGTTAAGTCTCAACTTACATAGATTATTAGTATAAGTAGTGTTAGCATTTTAGAAAAACATTTGCACAATTAGTTTGAACTTATTTGGGAGTATAAAAAAGAGGATGACGATTCAATTCCCTAGAGTCACACAATTTGTGTCAATCCCGTTCTATGATACCATATTTCGTGAATCGAGCATGTTGTTTACTTTAGTCTAGTTTAAATTTCTCAAATCGAATAAAATTCGAAATGGGGTATGCTCTTGAATTTCAGTAATTACTTCATATGATTGATTGCTAGGGACTAGCAATTGCGTGGTGTGGGGGGATTTGATGAGTGCTTATTCACTCATCGTTTTTACCCACTTAAAACCACAAAAACGACCAAAAACACTCAAATATGCTCAAAATATGCTACAAATTTCCATGGATTGTGTTTTATGTCTTGCAGGTACAAAAGGATTGAAAACAGGGCAAAAATGGACAAAAATGAGCTCGAACTCGAAAAGTGCTGAAACAGACGAAGCCGGGAAGTGATTTTCTACATTTTTGGATCCCGGGAAATGTTCTGGGAGTGAGCAGGGGGAATCAGACATAAAAACCTAACCCGAAACCCAAATTACCTTTATATCCTTTTACCTAAACCCTTTCACCCATAAGAACCCTTTACTCCAAATGACCATTTTCCTTTGTGAACCTTTCTTTTCACCCATCTTCTAAACATAGAAACAAAACTAAAACCCAGAACCCAAAGTTTTGCCCGCCAAAAATTCCCACTAACCCCCTGTCATCCTCATCCTTGTAAACATCACAAGAATAAGCCAAGGACCCTTCACATGGTGCTATCCATCTTGGCAATCCCTTCTATCCCCATTGGATGTGAAAATGAAGACCAATTGATGGCATTGATCATATAGGTTATTTTCCAAGAAGAATTGAAGGGTTGAGATTTGAAGCAAAGAAGCACAATGGCATCCCAGCTCAATTTACCTAACAAAAAAACACAACTGAAGAGATTGGAAGACCCAAGCCTTAGTATAAATATAGGTCATTGTAGCCAAACATAAGGCACCTAGGATTTTTAGTCTTAAAGTTTAGTTTTTGTCTTTTCTTTACTCAGTTGTATTTTTTTTAGTTAATGAAAATGTTTTAATTCTTCATCTATTTTTTTTTCTACTCTTCATACAAATAAGCACTTAGTGCTTATTTGGCTATTGCTAGTTCTAAAAAAGTGTTCAAAATAGTTCTGTTAAGTATTAACTTAGTTTTCATCAGTAAAAATAAAGTTCTCACTTTTCTCAAGTCTGTTTTAGTGAAATACGCCCTCTTAAGAGGTGGTTGGTTTAAGCTTTTAAGTGCTCAAAAAACAAACTTTTACCCGTTTGACTTTCAAAGTCAAACTTTTTATTAGGTTTTTTAGTTAAGTTTTCAAAGGTTTAAACAGTTTTAGCAAGTAGTGTACAAGTTTGGTTTGAAAAAAAAATCTTTGTTGTCACAAAACTAAACAGCAGCCATTGCTGCTGTTCATGATCTTTTTAATAAGCTAGGTTGCAATCAAAAAGTTTCAAAAATTGTTTTTCTTAGGTCTTTTTATACCCAACTTAATATGTTTTTACTTTATATGCCTTAGGGATAGCAACAAGAAGCTTTAATTTGTCCATGAAAACTGCACAATATCCCTTTTTGTTACTGTCACAGAACCAACCTGCCTTAGGTCTATTTTTCACAGCAAATTTATAAGCTGTCCAAGCTCCAATTAGCCCCCCATTTAGTTTGTTTAGGATATTTGTCGTGCTAACTTTTTCTTTTTCAGCTTGCTTCGGACTTTGGAGTTCAATTCATGGCTTAAAAATAAGCTTAAAAAGCCCCTTTATTGCTTGTTAAGTCTGCAAACTGCATCAAACTTCCCTTTTTTTCTTTTAGCTTATTAGGCTATTATGTTTGCTTATTTCAAACTCCTTAGTTGCTTTTTAGATAATTTAGAATAGCTTTCATTAGACTTTAGCTTATTTGATCCCCCTTGTAGCTTATTTAAGTCCTTGGTAGCTTATTACCCTTTGCATGCTTTAGGTTCCCATAGTTAGCTTAGGATCTCCCAAAACTGCTTATTGCCCCCTTGTTCCCGTTTTTCCTCTTTTCAAGTTCATCTTATTCATAAATTTAGTTTATATGTTCATGTAAGTATAGCTTATTTGTCTTTCAAACTTTTTTTAGTGCTTACTTGCATATGATCTGTCAATGAAGGGGTGTTTATTTGCTTTTCTGTCCCAACTGTGGGTTATAAGCAGTTGAAACTGCTTATTGAGAGGTCTTGAACAAAAAACGTTTTCACAAAAATTCTTTGGTTTAATCAGTTCAACAAGTTTCAAAAAGAAAAATTGAAAAAAAATGATTTGAAAAAGCCAAAACCCATGGTCGAACCCTGGCCTCTAGCTTCACAAACACAACACCAAAATCACTACCAAATGCCCTTGGGTCTTGTCCTGGTCATGTTTCACCAAATCAAATATATAACACCACTTTTTAGTTTAGCCTTATCAGCTTAAAAGGCCTTTTTAACTGCTTATTTCAAAAGCAGTTCCCCCCTGTTGAAAACAAAGAGACCTTGATAGATCTTAAGCACTCGGAGATCGTTAGTGTTGCCTATGTAATCACAAGCAAACTAAAAGAAGATCTCTACAACTCGTATTATAAAGCGGAAAGTAAATACAAGTTATAATAACTAAGAACTCTTTGATCCTCTATGGATCTTTTGATTATAGAAACTCTATGTTTCGGATAGATTACAAGACTTGAAAGACTTGAGAAAAGCTTATCTATTACATACTATCATGGTTTCTTATATAGGCAAGAAACCCTAATGAGCGTTGACAATGTACGCTCCTAATACTAACATAGATCAAGCATGCATCTAGACAAGCATGCAACTAATCATTTTGTTTTGTTAATCATATTGTTTATTCTGAGTAAGCTCTACATAATACGGCGCCAACCTATCTTCAATACGGTGCTGACTTTTACTCTATACTGAGCTTATCTCTCCTACGTGGATTCACACTTTCAGCAGCAACACGATATCTGCTTTAACACTTCTGCTGAAGTGTGACTTCAGCAGAATCCATCCTTCTTCGGCAGAATCTCTTCGATATATGCTTCGGCAGAATCAGTAGTTTACCTTAATTCCCAACAATCCTCCCCTAAACTGGAATTTGACTAGGTTAAGTTCCAGTTTCCTTGATAGATCGATAATGCTGTTGAGGATTGTACCATTTTACGAGAAATTTCCAAGCAAGATCCTGTCCATATCTGAAACACTTCTGAGCTATGAATGGCCAGTATCTTGAGGAGCAGCAACAAAGATTCAAAAGAAGAACATCTCTATTGATGATTGAACTGTGATACACCAGATCTTTGCAGCAACATATGACATCATGTACATCAAGACATATAAGTTTCATACTATTCTCATCACTTCCAGGTGTGTTAACTCCTGTGAGAGGTGAATCATTGAAATTAATGGGTTTGATGTCTCTTTACCAATAGCCATTACTACTGGAGTAGCCACATGTTTGAGTTCGAAAACTATGGTACATTGATAACCATCTGATTTATTGGCAAACCAGCAACCATATAAACGGATTTGTCTTGTCTTTACCTGTAGCCGTTTGCTCAGGACTAGTCAATTCTTAGAATTGGTGAATTGAGAACCAAATATGGATTCAGTTGCCTTTACCATATGCCATATACATGTGGGCTTGCCAATTCTTGGATTCCAAAAAGGAATAGTCCATGGTGAATTGATGACCATACAACCCTCAGCAGTTAAGCACGGGTGGTTGCAGACCCTATGATTTTGAGCAAACCATTACAGCTATCAACAGATTTGTTGTGTCTTTACCAAAGTTGTACCCTTTGGACTAGCCAACTCTTGGACATACACAAAGTACATCAGGTGAGTTAAAAACCATCAGAATTGGACAACAAACAGACCTGCATAAAAGTTAGTTTTTTTTTTCTTTTTTTTTTTTTAATAACTAAGAATTGAAAAATTAACATAGGAAAAGACAGGTATATACATAACACAAATAAAAAACAACAAAACAAAGTAATTCAGAGGGTACCAAGAGTCCTGATATGGATGAGGATGAGGCCTATTTTAGTTGTTGAAGTTGAGTCTTGATTAAGCCCACCAATGTTAAAGCAGACTGTCTTTCATTGCCCACTGGATCTGGAGGAATTTCCAATTTCTGACTCAGCATCTTTTCCATAAGTCTTTTGGGCAAAGGATACTTTCTTTCAGAAAACATGTAGACATTGATTCCACCCTTAGTTTCAAGCACATGCACACGAGGGAGAGGATAGAATCTCCAGGATTCAAGCTTCCACCGATGTGAGTTCTCCCAAATGGAATGTGCTTTGCTATTGGGAATGTGGGAGTTTAACAGGACTTGAAGATCTCCTGGTAAGAACATCCCAGAACCTTGTGGTTCCTTGTTGCAGTAATAGGTGGTAACATGAGTGAACAGAGAAAGTAAGTCTGCCCTGTCTACCAAGTGTAGAATTTCCTTTAGAAAGGTGAATTCCATTGAAGTGGAGTCCCTTCGATGAATGACATTCATCTCATCATCCTTCAATTTCCAATCTACCACCTCATCTGAGTTTCCGTCAGGAAAATCAGCAGCAGACCCTTCTATAAGAAAAGTTGAGTCATCAGCTTCAAGATCCACAGGAGATCTTTTGGCCATTCTCTTCTTCCTCCCACCAGACTTTTGGGTGTTCTCAGAGGGAGCATTTTCAGTGTGAACATGTGTGGAAAGACTTGAAGATGCAGAGGGAGGGTTAGTTGAAACACCTTCACGCAGTGCATTCATCCTGTGAAGCATTTTTATCGCCCTTTCTGTTTTTGTTTCTGCGAGATCAGCTTCCTTAGCTTTAGAAGCTTCTTGTGTGTCAATGATTGTCACAGATGAAGTGGGATCTGATATATTCGGTTCTTCAGGAGAATTGGAAGATGGTTCAGCAGATGGACCCTTGTCAGTGTAAGAAGCAACTTCAGCAGATGCTTCAGTAGGAATGACTGGAGATGATATCTTGGCTGGAGCATCATCAGACTTGAGTCTTTTGATGGCCCTCTTTTGTGCGATGGCTTCTTGCTTCCTTTGTCTGCCCTGAGCCATCATTCGTTCCACATAATTGTCACTGAGGAAATCTCCACCCAGTATACTTTGAGCAAGAGAAGGTCTTGAAATGACTTGCTGAGTTAGAATATCCCAGTGTTCAGCAGGCATCTGAACCCTCATTGCATCCAGTTCTCTTCTTCTCTCAGGAGTTAAAGATGAAAAGTCCTCTGTTTCAAGTTGATGAGCCAATGCTACACTTTCCTTTGACTTCTCAAACTCAGCCAATCTACTTGCTTGACCTAGTCTTTCCTCCTTACTTACCATGTCTGGACCTAGCTCATCTTCAGTTATTGCATCTTTCCCTTTATCATCAAGCTTCTTGGTACACTCATCTTCAGTTAAATCAACGACAGGAACCTCTGTAGTAGTACCTAAATCAACATGTTGATGCAGATTATCAACTGGAGTGGTCATAGCAGCAAGGTCAGACAGATCTGCTGAAGGTGAAAGGTCTGTTGGTTCTTGAACTGATGAAGATTGATTAGGATCTGAAGATACATCCTCCATTAGCACATCAGCAGATGCATCCTTATCAACCCCAGGTTCCTTTGAAGCTTCAGAAGAAACCTTATGTGAAAAGGATCTCCTTCTTCTTTTGTAAAGGACAGGTTCCTTCTTCCTTGAGAAAGTAGCAGCTACTGATGCAGGATCATTGAGAGAAATATCAGCCAACATGTCCAGAGACTCAAAATGAGGTACTTCTTGTTCTTCATCAGAGGAAACCACAAGCTTCCTTTTGGAGAGCCCTTTCAGTTTGTCCTCTAACTCCTTGACTTGATTCTGCAGTTCTTCAATCTTACTCCCAAGAGATGACTTGGTCTCTGCAAGCTCCTTTTTCAGACTAGTGACCTCAGCAGCATACCTGTTGACAAGAGCATAGATAGATGAGAGTGTAATAGGGTCCTCAGCTCCACCAGCAGATTGCTCTGTGGTAAGGGGAGCTTCATTGGACCTTTCAGAAGTAATATGGTCATGCTCAATGTGAGGGAGATCTTCATTAAGAGGATCCCTAACAGGACTTGGTGTGGGTAGTCTATTAAGATCTGATTCATCATGTGAAACAAGTGTGGGTGTTGGACTGGGACAAGGTGGTTGGTCATGAGCAACATGAGTTGCTTCAACAGTTGATGAGGGGCCCTCATCAATGTTAACTAATGGATTACCATCAGTAGCAACAGGTGAGGAAGGAGGATTATGAGCCACATTCTCCTCATCAGCAGCCTCATTACCTTGGGGCAACATGGCTGCTAGTAAGGGATGATGTTCCCCCTGAAAGTGGGTTCTCATTGTAGCATACAATTTAGCAGTTAAAGAGCCTATGGGATAGAAAGATTGGGCTTGGGTAGAGGTGTCTAAAATAATTTGTAAAAACCTTGGGTACATTAAAAATTTACCCTTTGTCTTTTGAATATTATCAACCATGTTTTCGAAAATATACCTAGAAAAATTGAAAGTTACCCCTTGAGAAAGATACACAATACCATATCCCAGTTGGGTAGAGAACTGGTCCCATCCTCCAGTCTTGTTGCTCATGCATTGAAGCAGCGTGTGAACTAGGAACCTCCACTTCGGGCAAAGTTCCTTCTTCAGCCACATATCAGTCCTTGTACCACGATAGCCAATAGCTCTTAGCCCATTCAGCACATCTTCCTGATTAGAGTAAAATACTCCATCAGCATCTTCCAAGTGAAGCTTCCTCCTAATTAGGTCCTCTGTAACTATGTACTCTGTTTCATCAATCACAGCCCTAATCTCTGTCTCACTCCTCTTCTCAGCAGATGCCCAAAATTGAGTAATCAGTGATTCATATATCTCATTAGGAGAATGAGTTAGAGCATAACAAATCTTGGACCTTTTCAGGAATTCCACCATTGGTTCATACAATTCATATCCCTTGCCATTTCCCAGAAATGCAACTTTGTTGTGATCATGGTTAAATTCAAGAGCCATGAGAGATATGAGTGTTTAGGGTTATGATTCTTGAAATGGTGAGTGTTTGTGAAAGTGGAATGAGAGGGAATTTTTTTGTTCTGAAGAGAGTGATGGTGGATTGATAGTTTTTGCCCAAATTATAGTCAAATAAAAATTGACCGTTTGGTTGACTATTGCTGACGTGTATTGCATCATTGACCCAACCCAAAATATCACTTCAGCAGGAACACATGTTCAATCTGCTGAAGTTATAACTTCAGCAGAATGCATCAAAGATATGAATAGCTTCGGTAAGATTCTAGAATTACTGTGCCAACTACTCGCATTAAACTCATTGAACCTCGAACCCGTCTATAAAATGATCCCAATGTAACTCATTTCTTCATCAAGATCCCCAAATAATTACCACAAACCCTAGATGCAAAATAACCCCAATTAACCAAATTGCACCATGAATACCAAACCTGAGATCATAGATCTCACTTCCTCATCTTCATCATCCTCTTCATCATCATCAAGTGGTGAATCAAACCCATGGCAACATTACTTTCCTCAACCTTATCCACGACCAAATAAATCGCCCTTTCTCCCTTCTTCAGAAGATGACAGTGTAGTGAATCCAAGTGAATCTGCTGATGATTCTGATGACTCCTATAAGGAGGGAACATCTTACTCCCAACCTCCAGCACCTCGGTCTCAACAAAGACCTCGTGCCAGGAATCCACCACTCCCCAAAGATAGAGAGGTGGTTCTTGGTCTCACTGCGCCATCGTTTGGTGCATCAACACACATCGTATAGAAGAAGGGCTTAAGGAGGGTGGATCGATTGCATTTTGGTTGAAATGAATAGATGAAGCACACAGGACACGTTATTTTTCTCCGTCATCCTGCGTGGTCATCGTCATCGTCAATCGTTTGCATCAATCCATCCTCCTATTTTGGTCCTTAGCATCTTCATCGAGTTGGTCATGCATATCCAACCAGCCAGTTAGACGAAATGGGTGGTTATGCAAGACCTACGAAAGCAAAGCCAGCATCTAACGCATATCCAACATTCACTTAGATTTCGGAATGAAAGATATACACTAGATTAGGCTTAGCTTAAGTGTACAGCTCGTATCTTGTAGATACATATGTAGTAGGTTGACTTTATGTAAGCTGTAAGCTGTAAACTGTTTCTTGAATGAATGAATGAACAATTTGACTTCAATTTCCTTTCTTCAGTATTAAAACTTCAGTGGAATCAAATTGTATGCTTCAGTACTTTTACTTTCAGAAGAAATCAGCAACACTCTTTTAGCTAACTTGACCATGTACCATTGAGTCACACTTAATGGATTTGAACTTGTTCATGGGATAGACAAACTGCAATCCAGATAACTGCAAAACAGACACAACACTACACAAGAACAACACAAAAACAAGCTAAAGAATAATTAGACAGTTAGTGTTAGCAAAGAATTATAAATAACAGAGGCAAAAATGCAAATAGAGAAAATTAAAAAGATAAATTATATTAAATAAATGCTATCACTATTGGCAAAATGATGTTTTTACAAAGGTAATGATAGAAGCAAATTTAGAAAAAGGAAAACTGTTTATTGAACAAAATATGATACAAATAAACAAAGATATGCAGAGTTTGCACAAATCCTCCCCTGAGGCCTATGCCTCCCCTTAAACTATGCAGTCAAGGGTTTAGCATTCCAATATTGACCACGAGGTGTTGAAACCTTGGTCCATCAAACGCTTTTGTTAACAAGTCTGCCACATTATCATCAGTATGAATTTTTGCCACTTTTATCAAATGTTTTTCATATGCATCTCGTATAAAGTGGTGCCTGATTTCAATGTGTTTAGTTCGACTGTGAAAAACTGGATTTTTGACTATGCAGATGGTACTTTGATTATCTATATGAATAGTAGTGTTCATGAAGTTGTACCCATAGTCCAGCAATTGGTTTTGAATCCAGAGGACCTGACCACAGCAATTTGCAGCAGCAACATACTCTGCTTCAGTAGTTGAGGCAGCCACAATGGTTTGTTTCTTGCATTGCCAAGAAATCAACCTTTTGCCAAGAAATTGGCAGCCTCCAGTTGTGGATCTTCTATCCAGATTTGCACCAGCATAATCACTGTCACTATATGCTTCCAACTTGAAAGGAGACTCTTTTGGGTACCAAAGGCCTAAAAGAGGTTGGCCTTTGAGGTATTTAAAGATCTTCTTGACAGCATTGAGATGGGAAGCAAGTGGAGTGACTTGATGTCGAGAACAAACACTCACAGCAAATGTAATATCAGGCCTTGAAGCTGTTAGATACATCAATGAACCAATCATGGACCTGTATAGATGAACATTCACAGGTAGATCTGGTTCATTATTTGCTTTAGTCTTTGGAGCTTCATAAGGCGTTGTGGCAGTCCTGACACCTTCCATACCAAACTTCTTCAAAATGTCCCTCACATATTTATCTTGACAGATAAAAATGCCATCCTGTTTCTGCTGAACTTGGAGACCCAAAAAGAAAGTAAGTTCTCCCATAGCACTTATTTGAAATTCACCTTTCATTAGTTCCTCAAATTCCCTGCACCAAGCTTCGTTTGTGGAGCCAAAAATAATGTCGTCCACATAAACTTGCACCAGAATGATGTCTGAATAATTCTTCTTTAGGAACAGAGTTTTATCAATGGCACCTCTCCTATAGCCATGCTTCAGCAGGAATGATGAAAGCCTAGCATACCAAGCTCTTGGTGCCTGATGTAAGCCATAAAGAGCTTTAACAACCTTGTAAACATGATTTGGGTGATCTGGGTCTTCAAATCCCTTGGGTTGAGTGACATAGACCTCCTCTTCAATCTCACCATAAAGAAAATCACCTTTGACATCCATTTGATACACCATGAAACCCATGTAAGAAGCATAAGCCAAGAAAATGCGAATTGCTTCTACTCTGGCAACAGGGGCAAACACTTCATCATAATCAATCCCTTCCTCTTGTCTGAAACCTTGAGCCACTAATCTTGCTTTGTTTTTGATCACCACACCCCGAGCATCTCTCTTATTCTTCAAAATCCACTTTGTCCCAATGGCATATTTGCCATCAGGTAGTGGAACCAAGATCCAAACCTGCTGATTGTGAAATTGTTGCATCTCTTCTTGCATTGCTTCTAGCCAGCTTGAATCATTAAGAGCTTGAGAAACACTGGTTGGTTCCACTTGAGAGAGAAAACAAGCAAACAGACAGTGTTTGAAGTCTGTGTGATTGTCTCTTTGCTGGTTGGAGACATAAGAGAGAAAAGCAATCTGCCCAAATTGAGGACTTGTTATAGCCCTACGAGTTCTAACAGGTGCCAGAAGATCACCTATGATGTTGGATTGAGGATGAGCAATGTTGATTCTCTGAGTGGCAGTGGGGCTGACTTCAATGGATGAATCAAGATTGGTGATAGTTGGTTCAAATGCAGCATCATAAGAGGGTGAGGTGAAAATGCCAGCTTTGGGTTGATGATTTCCAAGATCGGAGGGTTTTGGAAAGCGTGTATGAGGTTCTCCAAAGTCTGAAGACACTTGAGAAGGAACAGCATAGCCTTCAGCAGATTTGGGGATGGTAGGTGTGACAGAGTCAACTTCAGCAGACACGTGGTTTCTACTGATTCCTTCATTAGCCACCTCCCCATTCAGTTTCTCTGCTTCAAGCTTGGCAGCAAATTCTTGAGTCTGAAGCCTAGCAAGGTCTTCAGCATAATGAGAGTCATCTTCATCACTCGTGTCAGCAATATCCTTGGAGGTGGTACCTGCAATATTGTTAGGGGAGAAAGAAGGCACAAGTATAGGTTGCTCATCATCTTCAAACTCATTTTCAGAGTCATCATCTAAGCGACCTGCATTGTTAGTGGGAGAAGCTTGAGAACCTGCATTTTGGTTAGCCAAGTGTCTAGTGTAACCCAAGGAATCAGTTAAGTAGTCAAGGTCAAAAGACCACGTATGACCCTGTCCTTGAACATTATGCTTATCTTCCAAAAATCTCAGGTTCAACATCTCCTCTATCTTTTTGGCTTGCAAATTGTACACCCTGTAGGCCTTACTATGAGCTGAATAACCCAAAATATAGCCATCATCAGCCTTCTCATCAAACTTTCCCAACGGATCACTGATGTTCAGAATGGTTACTTGACAACCAAAAGGTTTTAGGTAGTGAATGACAGGAACCTTCCCAAAGAGAAGTTCATATGGTGTTTTGAGTTGTGGTCTTGTAATGGAGACCCTGTTTAGCACATAGCACGCTGTGCCAACAGCTTCAGTCCAGAACATAGTGGGGAGTTTAGAGTCTGCAAGCATGGATCTTGCAGCCTCTATTAAGGTCCTATTCTTTCTTTCAGCCACCCCATTTTGTTGTGGGGTTCTTGGATTACTATAGTCCCTTTTTATACCTTTTGACCCACAGAGTTCTATAAGAATAGCATTTTTAAACTCTGTCCCATTATCACACCGAATACCCTTGACCTTTTTGTTCAACTGATTTTCAACGAGAGTGATGAATTCAGTCAGCACTTGAGATGTTTCATCTTTGGTTCTGAGAAAGAAAACCCAACAAAATCTGCTATAGCCATCAGTGATAACCAAACAGAAGAACTTATGATCAATGCTTCTGACTTGAGTTGGACCAAACAGATCCATGTGGAGCAACTGAAGAGGTTCAGTAATGATGCTCATAGCATTGATAGCTTTGTAAGAAGCTCTGTGTTGTTTTCCTTTGTTGCAAGCGACACAATTATGATCATTTGTGAATACTTTGGTGGGAAGCCTTCAACAAGACCCATTTTAGAGAGTTTGTTAATTGTCTTGAAATTCACATGAGCCATCCTCCTATGCCATTTAGTGGACTCATCAAGAGATGCTTTAGCCACCAAACAAGTGAGGTCACCACCTGGTTGCACTTCATTTAGGTTGAATGTGTATAAATTGTGAGTTCGAGGAACTTTCAGCAGAATTGAAGTTTCTTCTGGGAGTTTGAAGTCTTTAGACAGCACAAGACATTCATTTTCAGTGAAGAGAACTTTTTTCTTAGTGTCACAGATTTGTGAGACAGAGAACAAGTTGAAATGCTGAAGTTCCTTAACATAGTACACATTTTCAAAATCTAGATGAGGTGTCTTTATGGTGCCTTTTCCTGTGATACTTCCATCACTTCCTCCAAAAGTCACATTGCCTCCTCCTTCTATGGGAACAAAATTATGCATCATATCTCTGTTTCCAGACATGCTTCTGGAACAACCACTATCAACAATACCAATATTCTTATGCTTAAGGGGATGATCCTACAAACAACAATAAAATATATACAAATGGTTAGAAATCGATGGAGGTTCAAGTCATTACTGACTTGAACCTGCCTTGTGGATCACAGGTGTAGGACATGAAGATTTAGAGGATCCACCATTATTCTTGGTCCTCCATTGATGATTGGGTCCCTTGTTAGTCCAAGAACAACCTGCTGAGGGCTTCACAGCAGTGCCCCCATATCCCATCCCAGCATATATAGAGTCAATATATGTAGGCCAATAACCATGTTTAAAGTATGGGCTAGTTGGTTGCACATGAGGTCTGGTAACTGAACCTCTACAATGAGAGTCAGTATAAGCAGCTTGTGGGACATAAGGTGGAATATCAGCAACATTGGTCCACTTAGATTTGTGATTCTGGTGAGTAGCACATGCACCCAATCTTTGTTCATAAAAATCACAATCCTTAATTAAATGAAATTTACTTCCACATACAAAACATGTCTTCTTCTTGGAAGATTTATTCAAATGGGGAGTTGTTTGATTACATGCAGAAGTACTTAAAACAGATACATTCAAGGAATTGTTTTTAATAGACTGATTATTCAAAGATGTAAAAGACAAGTCTTCAGAAGAAACTGTCTTGGAAGTTGATTCCTCAGCAGCTTCCTTAGAAGGCTTGTAAGTAGACTGGGGTGCAGGCTTGGGTGTAGGCTCAGGCTTGGGAAGGTCAGACTTCTCATTTGAATCACAGCTTTCATAGGAAGTAGACCCTTGATCTGATGAATTGTCACTGTCATAGCAAGAGACAAAGTCATTAGATGAGGTATCAGGGTCTGGCAAGTCTTTTGACTTTTTTCCATATAGATGATGTGATCCATCAAAGTCAATAGTGATGGATAGGTCTGTGGGCATAAATTCACCTCTAATAGGACCAGGGACAGCATGCATATTACCTTCTTTTACAAAGTTAGCTAACCCTGCAGGTGTGGATTTACGACCATCATACCTAGCTTCTACTCCTACATATTTTTGAAAGCCTAATCCTAAGCCAGAGGTTACTGATTGACTGTTATAGAGTTCTCTAGCCAAATTATCACCTGAAATTAACCATTGTTTATTCCTAGCTATTTCCTCAGCTACCTTTTCTTTAAGCTCTAGGTTCTCAGACACAGCTTCATCCTTTGCTTTCTCAGACAGTTTTAAGTAATTATTAGCAACTTCTAGATCAAACTGTAACACCTTTATCTTTTCTTCATAAGCTATTTGATTCTTTTGAAACCATACTTTTTGTCTTTCTACTGTTTTTAATGCTAGTTTATGAGCTTCATTTTCTACACAGCATTCATCAAACTTAGGTTTCATAGCATCATATTCTTCTTTAAGTTCATTGTATCTTAGACTACATCCAAAAATACAGTTGTGTACCTGAGATAGTCCCATCAAGGCAAACTGATCATGCCTTTCATCCGAAGTGCACCTTGCAAGCAATCCAAGCTTATCAGTATCATGAGCTTCCTCATTAACAGGTTCATGTGCAGTCCAGTTGACCTGTTCATCCATGGTGAGGAGAGCTGCTGAAGCTCCAGCTTCTTGCTGTTTCTGCTGATATGAAAGGTAGTTAGCTCCATCTCCACTTTTCCTGTCTTTGCATTCCCTTGAGAAATGCCCCATCTGGTGGCAAGTGAAACACTTGACTTTTCTCCTATCAAAGCGAGCTGGTTCCTTTCCCTTGAAAGCAAACTTCCTCCCAGACTTCTCTTCAAACCTCTTGATGTCAACTGACAGTAATGCCACCTGCATTTTCAGCTTCATCTCCTCCATTTCAAGAGGGTCCAACTGATCAAAGTCTTCATATGCAAGATACTGCTGAGTATCATAATCAGCAACAAACGAATGAAGAACATCTTCCATCACACTACTAGTCTTAGTTTGAGAACATGGTGGAGTGGGACGAGTATTATGTGGTGGAGTGGGAGTGCAGGATGATGGAAAGTAGTTGGAACTGGAGGGTGATGGAAAGTAGTTAGAACCAGGAGCAGGTACTATCATGTTGGAGTGAGATGCCCCAACAAAAGCTGCATGGCCAGAAGAAGATGTACGGTAGGGAGTCCTGACATCAGGTTCAAGGGTTCTGAGTCTGTTATACAGCTCATCAAAGGTAAGCATGTCCAACCCTCCTTTAGCCTTGAGGGTTATACTAACATGCAACCATGATGGCGGCAAGGATCGCAAGAACTTAGAGTTGCAATCATCATTATCTGGTTTAGCATTCAGCTGGTTCAGCTGACTCAAAATCCTATGGAACCTGTCGTATCCCTTGTGGATACCTTCTTCTTCGGAGATATTGAAGTCCTGAAATTGTTGTCTCAGCATGGACTTCCTCATTCTCTTTGATTCTTCATTTCCACCGAACCTTGCTTTGAGAGCCATCCATATGTCTTTATCATCATCCATATGGTGAAAGTCACACAGATGATCTTCAGGTATGGCTTGAAGCAGAATAGTTTTTACTTTATGCTCTCTCTGCATAGCCAGCACCTCTTCAGCAGTTTTTGGTGGAGCCATGATAAACTTCCCATCCCTGTCAGGAATCATTTTCTTTAGACTGTTTCCTTTCTTTACTACCTCCCACAGATTCCAATCAATATTGGAAATCCAGTTTTCCATTTTCATAGTCCAAAGTTCATACTCTTCCCTCTTTAAATAAGGAAATTTACCATTGCTGTTTGAGAGACTGAGTTGTTGCATGGAAGTGGTGTTGGTGTTGTTTGTGTTGGTGACTTCAGTTTCATTATCGGATCCAGGCATGGTGAATGAATGTTTGATTGTATGGGGGAGAGAATGGTTCTTAGTAACGTAGAGACTTTCCCGAGGCTCTGATACCACTTGTTGAAAACAAAGAGACCTTGATAGATCTTAAGCACTCGGAGATCGTTAGTGTTGCCTATGTAATCACAAGCAAACTAAAAGAAGATCTCTACAACTCGTATTATAAAGCGGAAAGTAAATACAAGTTATAATAACTAAGAACTCTTTGATCCTCTATGGATCTTTTGATTATAGAAACTCTATGTTTCGGATAGATTACAAGACTTGAAAGACTTGAGAAAAGCTTATCTATTACATACTATCATGGTTTCTTATATAGGCAAGAAACCCTAATGAGCGTTGACAATGTACGCTCCTAATACTAACATAGATCAAGCATGCATCTAGACAAGCATGCAACTAATCATTTTGTTTTGTTAATCATATTGTTTATTCTGAGTAAGCTCTACATAATACGGCGCCAACCTATCTTCAATACGGCGCTGACTTTTACTCTATACTGAGCTTATCTCTCCTACGTGGATTCACACTTTCAGCAGCAACACGATATCTGCTTTAACACTTCTGCTGAAGTGTGACTTCAGCAGAATCCATCCTTCTTCGGCAGAATCTCTTCGATATATGCTTCGGCAGAATCAGTAGTTTACCTTAATTCCCAACACCCCCATTTATATTTTTCTTAGATCAAGCACAATTCTAGTATTCGTTATAATTTTCTCAGAGTTTTATAAATTAGTTTAGTATTTTAACTAATTATTTAGTTTAAATTAATTTTTAATTCGTAATAAATAATTTAAACGCCGAAAAAATACCCGGATTTTTCCTAAATTTATTTTTTGTCGTTTAGAACTTAGGAAAATTATTTTTGTACCCATAGGCCTTAATTTGAAATATTTTTACTTTTAGTGCTCTGTACGTTACCGGTTTTTCACGTTTTTTATTTTTAATGCTTTAGGACATAATTTAGCTTCGTTTTATCGTTTCTTATGTTTAGTAGTTGATAATTTAGTAGTTTATTTTGTTTACGTACCTTATTTACCTTTCCATACTTTAATTTGTAGAATACATAATCGAAAATGCAAAATTCTTAAAAACCAATTCAAGTTCAAATCACGAAATTCAACGAATCCTTCCGTTCACACCTCGTTGGGACACGACCCGGATATCACTTGCCCGGTATCACATATATCACAATCGTGAGTTTTGGCATGTTAACCCTTTTCCTAAAAGGTTGATTTGTCGATTCTCGTTTTAATTTGATATTTTGATATTTGTGTTATAAATATACTTTTGAAAACGAATCAAATTTTGGCGCCGCTGCCTGGGAGGTGTGTTGCGACAATAAGGTGAAGTTTTAACGATTAGTGACTTGAAGAACCTTCCTCGTGAAGTTACTGTTTATTATAAAAACCAAAAATACAAAAATATTTTTCTTTTCTTTGTATATATATGTAAAAGATTAAAAATACAAAAAGATTTTGCTTGTTGTTTTAAATAAAATAGAATACATGATCAATATAACACTTCTTAACTTGAGTGTTATCATATTAAGTTCCCAAACTAAAGATTCAAAACTTGCCTTTGTGTCACTTGCGAAATATCATCTCACCTTCGATTAATAAACAAACTATAAGAGGGTTATAAGGACGGCTTCGCATTAAATTGCGGATGAAAAGAGACGGCTTTTTTATAAGCTTTGCGTTGACCTCTGTTTCTCCGCTCCTTTGTGCGTTTTTCTTTTGGTGAGCTACCGTATCGCTTGTGATTATTGATTTAAGTTCATTGTGTTTTTACTTCGGTATAGTGTCTAATTGAAAGTGTTGTTTTTCTAAGTGCATGAGCACTCGTTTGCAAGCTTGTAGGCGTAATCGTAATCAAGAAAACGTACCCGAGATACGTACCATCGAACAACCCATTAAAACCATGGCACAAAACAGAGGTCCCGAACCTCAAAACCAAAACAAAGTTCTCGGTCCTCAAGTGCAAGCTCCTGATCTCCGAATGATGGAGGAGCTTTGCCAACCGACTATGGACGGGCGAGGCGGTCCAATCGCCTCGATTAACATTGAAGCCATGGATTTGGGACTCAAACATCACATGATACAACAAGTCCAAAATTCTTTCCAACTTCACGGATTACCGAGTGACGATGCCAAAAAGCATCTTGACAAATTTCTCACCGTCACCCAAAGTATGAAGCAAGACGGGGTCACCGATGACGCCCTTCGCTTGTATCTCTTTCCATATTCCTTGACGCTTCATGCCACCGCATGGTTTGATCGTCTTCCAAAGAATTCAATTCACAGTTTTGATGAAATGATTTCCAAATTCTTGGCTAAATACTTTCCACCACCGATGGTGACGAAATTGAGAAATGAAATTATCAATTTTAGGGAGCATCCCGATGAGTCCTTATTCGAGGCATGGGAACGTTATAAGCTTTCAATTGATAGTTTTCTGAATCACAGCAGGTTGCTTGTCACCCAAATAGATACATTCTATAATAGGTTAACATTGAGGCATCGTGACACGATCAATGCTGCTGTTGGTGGTACCTTTATGAATAGGCGATCCGAAGAGTGCTACCATCTCATTGAAAACATGACTGCCCACCATAATTATTGGGATTCCTCAGCTGAGAGGGGCGAGTCAACGAGATCTACCACTTCTTCATCCTCGGAATACACCACTCTCACCAAAAAGATGGAAGAAATATCCACCGCTATGTTAAAAATGTGTCAAATGAATACCAACCAACAAGTAAATGTCAGGAACAAGAGTTGTGAGACTTGTGGAGGTCCACATTCTTATTTTGAGTGTCAAGCCACCAGTGGCTACACTTAAGAAAACGTATATGCTGCCTCGGGATCCTACAATACGGGAGGTAATACCTACCAACCGCAAGGAGACCGTAATCTTCTAAGCTATCGTTCTAACAATTACATTGGACCATCGAGTTCAATCAAGATCAAAACAATCAGAATGTGCAAAATAGGAATAATCAATTTAATTAGAATCAGAATTGGGGATTTCAAAATCAAGGAAATCATCATCAAAACTGATTCAAACCTCCACAACAACATGTTCAAGCTCCACCACCTCAAGCCTCCAATGAACTTTCTAATTACATCAAGAACAATGAGGCTAAGATGATGGCTATGCAAAATCAGATAACCGCTTTGAAAATTGATTTTACATCCGAGCTTAGAACCACTAGTAGCAAGATTTATCAATCTCAAAGCAAGATTGAGAGCATGTTTGCTAGTCTCATGGGTCAAAGGAATCAAGCTTCAACTTCGGGAACTCTTCCGAGTAATACCATTCCCAACCCAAAGGGAGAGTTGAATGTTATTGCCACAAGAAGTGGTAAATCATATGATGGACCTTCGATGCCTACTGCTTCTCTGGTGAAGGATGTGGAACGAGAAACCGAGGTGGCAAAGGACAAGGTTCATATCTCAAGCCCACGATGTACCGCACACGTCCAACCTCCAGTAGTCCAGATTCCCATTCCGGAACCCGTTGTTCCGATGACCAATCCTAAGCCTTCACTTCCTTATCCTTCGAGGCTTAATGAACAAAAGCTCCTCGACAAAACTAATCAACAAATGGAGAAGTTCTTCCAAATCTTTCAAAATTTTCACATCGAAATTAGTTACGCAGACTCTTCCAATGCTTTAGTCTTGATTAGGTTAGAACAAAGGGAATCCCTACTCTGCCAGAGTGTTGATCTGGCTGCTTCCTTAACTATTTAGGCTAATTTTTTAGGAGTTGTGAAATGAAAATGCCAAGCGTGGAGTAGTTGGTTCTCTTTAGAGCTTATACAAGTAATCTATGGCCTTTTCTCCCAGTAGCCCTGTTAGGAATTGGAAATTCCATAAGTAAAGTGTCGGTCACCCCAAATATTATCTAGCATAAGTTAGCTCGTAGACATATCATTAGTTACGTTATTTATCAGTTTATTAGTTAGTTACTAGTTTAGTTTAGCGTAGTGTAACACCGTGGAGGAAGGACGGGTCTTTACCCACTGTATACCTGATCCACAGGCCGATAGGAGGTCGTGTATTGTGTAACTATAAATACCCCTTCTATACATGCAAGGGGTGTGGCTTCTTGGAATCTAACCTTTCATTTGTTTCTCTCTTTCAAGTACCTCCTCTCAACTCTCTTCATCTATCTAAAATGGCTTTCTTATTTAATCACAATCCTAGACCACCCGAATCATTAAACAACATAATATTCACGATCCTACAATTGGTACCAGAGCCAGGTTGTGTTGTTTGTGTTGATTTGGGTCTCATTCGAATGGTTTTTATTCGGTTCATGTATGCGGTTTTAACGTGGTGTTTGGTTGCTTGGAAACTTGTTGTTGGTGGTTATGCTTTTGTGATATTTGATATGGTCGGGTTATTGGATGATTCTGTTTTGTAGTCATACATTTTTTTACACATGATAAATTATGTTTTAAGCAGTTTTTAAGCATGTTGGGCTCAAATTTATATACTGTTTTGAAACTTATAACATGATGTTGTTGTGAATCTGATGTTGACTTCTGGTTTTATGATTTTGCGGGTTGTCCAAACTGTCATGTTTCTCAATGCGAGTTGTTCTTTTCCAGTCCAGATTCAATGAATTCTTGGTATGCGAGTTGTGTACTTGCATTCTAGAATGCGAGTTGTGGTATAATAACTTTGGATGCGAGTTGCACTTGCTATTTAGCGAGTTGTCAAATATTATGTCCACAATCAGTGAACCGGATGTGTGTTGCATAAACTGTTCAAAATGCGAGTTGCCACATTACTGGGTCATAAGCGAGTTGGGTACTGGTTCAATTACAATGCGAGTTACTTAACTCACATATGGTTTATTTGCACTTGCTTTTGAGCGAGTTGCTGCCAATGCGAGTTGATAACAGATGCGAGTTGGTGATGCAAGTTAAAAAGATGCAAGATGGGTAAGATGCGAGTTGATATTTTAAATAAAAGCGAGTTGGTTATGGGTCTTAAGCGAGTTGTGTTATTGAAGATGAAGCGGGTTGACCAAATATGGGTATGCAAGTTGACAATGAAGATGAAAAAGACCATGACTAAGACCAGATATAACTTAAAACTCATTGACCTCCAGTTTCAAAACCCATCATCGATCCAACCTCATCCTTATAAACTACAAACAAGACTCAAAAGCAACCATATCATTCAAATACAACAAAACTACCAAAACTACAAAACTGAAAACAAGAACATCATCAATATTTGATCAAGTCTCAAAACTAAACATGCCTCGACATCATTCAACAAGCCTCAAAGAAATGGTAAAGTGTGCACTGATAAAGGAGGACATCATTTCCAACATCAAATCCGTCACCAATACTCAAGACATAAAAGAAAATCACATGTCGAACTTTAATCATGTGTCCATCTACACGAATAAGTAATTTTCAAACATCAATCTAACCCAACACACAATCTAATTGACCTCAGTTTTTGTTCGTGTATCTCACAAGTCCTGAATACCTCAGAGATCTAATACACATACATTAATATCATCATGGGTCTAGACTCTCGAAACCAACTGAAATAATAAAAACGCTCACGATCTCAGATTCGGATCAATCTTTTTAATCTTTTAAAGATATTTTATTATTGATCCCTCATCATCACTGATCTTTTGAGAAGGTTAACTTATATGTTCTATCCGAAACTTTAAGATTAAAAGAAATAACAAGTATGTTATCCTTTCTCTTCAGTTCGTTTATATGACCAAAAGCTATGCAACTTATCACATCTATGTACCTACCTGAGACCGTTCCAAGATCTTGAAGCCATCTTCAAAACCAAATACCATCCCTGTGGTACTGTCTCTAAGCCATCTCTGTGGCGAGAAGTAAATGTGTTGATATGTTCCTCATGTATGCGACTTGATGATGGATACTTTTGGGTGATGCGTATGGAGGCATACGTTTAGTTTTTCAGGGTGTGAAGAAATGGTTATGTGATGTTTCAGTGATAAAGGGAGGCGCACATATTAAGATTAGGGTTTGGAGGCGGATTACTTTAGTGAGAAAGTTGCAGAATTGTTTATGGGAGGCGTTTATTTTGTGAGATGAATTAGGGTTTTGAGAGAGATGGGGGCTGATGAATTAAGGGTGTGATGCTAGGGTTAGTGAGTATTTTTAGGGATTGGATGTGTGAGATATAAGTGTTTTATAACCGGATATTTAGGGTTGGGAAGTATTGATTGTCTTTGGTGGGCCGGATATGATTAGTACATGACATGGGCCTCATTTTCTGAATTTGGGCATTGGGTGTGTTGGATCGATATACTTTAATCAAACTAACTTAACTAGCTTGTTAAGGTTTAATAACCTCGGATAAATCCTAAGTTATTAACAAAGAAACACTGAGCAATCTTTATCAAGTACGCGGAATTTACTTAACAAAGCTAAGAAGAATAACTTTATTATAAACTCTAAATCTGCTTATTATGCAGATACTCTAATACAACTCTAAGATAATCGAACTTTTCTCTAAAACACTAATTCGTAAACTCTAAAACTCTTTTTCTGAAATCGTACCTCTAATGCCAATCTAGGAGTCCTTTTATAGGCTCAAGGATATCCTAGTCGGTTTACAATTGATAACCTTGTACGACAAGTAATCTAAACATGGAATACAATTCATTCCATAAACGAATATAACAGTTCTTTTGTTCTAGCAGTACTTTGACTTTATCTTGCAGTACTTTGACTCTGTCTTTAGCAGTACTTTGACTATTTGACTTCTTCCAGTACTTTGAAGCTTACAGTACTTTCATATCTTCAGTACTTTGATATCTTCAGCACTTTCATATCCCAACAATCCTCCCCTAACTTGAATTCTACTTGCTTGACTTCAAGTTCCTTTGTGAATATATCTTTAACAGCTTCATCTTTAAAAATGGATTGTTCTTTAGTCTTTAGATTGTATCTCTGTAATATCTGTGCTTTGTCAAAGTATCTCTTAGAATTGTTCTCTTCACAGCAGCATCCAGCAATCTCCATCTTTTCAGCAACACAGCAACATATGACAATTTGTACATTAATTCAATTTAAGTTGCATACTATTCTCATCACATCTAAGTGAATCATTGAAAATTCAATGGATTTAGAACTCTTTACCAAAGCCATTATCTTTGGAGTAGCCAAATGTTTTAGTGTGTAAGACCATGGTACATTGATAACCATATGATTTTTAGCAAACCACCAGCTATCAACAGATTTGTTTTGTCTTTACCAAAAGTTGTACCCTTCTGGACTAGTTAGTTCTTTTATCTAATGGTGAACTAATTACCAATAATGGTTTTTCCACTGCCTTTACCACAAGCCATTTTCTTGTGGGCTAGCCAACTCTTCACATTACTGATATGGTGAGTTGATGACCATCCAACTTATTAGCAAGTTGTCAACTAAAAAACGGATTTGATATATCTTTACCAGAGCCGTTTGCTCATGGATTAGTCAATCCTTTTGTAACCATGGTGGATTGATAACCTATTGATGTTATCATCACTAAAACCATTTATTCAACCTTTATTTCAAAAATATTTAATACTTAGCAAAAAGGTTTTTCTAAAATTCTTTCAACTGGTTTAGTTCAGCAAACAGTACTTTGATGAAAGTACTGTCTGATAAGCAGTACTTTGAATAAAAGTACTGATATATCAAAAAATATTTATTCAATTAAAAGTCATACCAGTTATAGATCATTCTCAGCAATGGTAGTCCAGTCTATAAGCAAATTGACAACCATGCAAGCAGTTTCATTAGCCTCTTCTACTTCCAATCCATGCTCTAGCATCCTTCTCATGAGCTCAACTGTAAGAGGGTATCTTCTTTCTGCAAACATGTGTATCATTGTTCCATTTTCTAGCTCCAAAACATGAACTCCAGATTCTTCAAAGAATCTCCAGCAAACTATTTCCCAGCTTTCTTGATCCTTCCATATATCTTAATGCTTTCTTCAGTAGTTTCCCACATGGTTATGAGATCACCATGTAAAACCAATCCAATCCCTTCTAATGGATTATCTTCAAAATAAGTCTTCACAACATGATATAAGTAGAATAGATCTACTCTGTCTATAATATGCAGCAAATCCCATAGCCTTTTGAAAACTTTGAAACTTTCATCTTCTTTGTGAAAAACCATGTAGTCTCCATTCTTAGATTTCTCAACTTTGAAAACACTAATCTTTGATCTGTTCATCTTCATGTCATTATCTTCATCTGTATAATCAAAATCTACCACTCTGAGATAATTCTTCAATTCATCACTAGTCTCATATCTTAATTCAACCTTTTCTTTCTTTGAAAACTGAACATCTGTAACATCAGTTTTTCTTTTTCTCTTTAAGCTTTTCTTCCTTTCAGCTTCAGTCCAATAAGCTTCTTCTCTAAAGTCTTTAATGCCTGCAACATCTTTCTTATAAGCTTCTCTCTCAGCATCATATAATCTCTTCATATCCACATAATTTAGCTTCTGCAATCCTTTAAATCCTCTGCTTTTTAGATATGCCATCATTGCATTCCTTTCTTTAGCTAAATTAGGTCTTCTTTGCATATATCTAACAGGTGTAGGAGACTCTAATGATTCAGTAGCTTCAGCATTCAATTCCTCATGTAATTTCTGAGCTGCTTCTCTATTCTGAGCTTCTTGAGCTTCCTGTTCTTCTCTATATTTAGCATTTAATTCTTCTTGAACTTTTCTGGCTGCAGCTTCATTCCTAGCCACTTCAATAGCTCTAAGTTCTGCCAAAGTTAGTTTCTTTTTCTTAGTTTCGACCAGAACACCTTTCCCTTTGTCTTTTGGATCAATTGCAGGTTGATCAGTTCTTGGTTGTTCTTCTTCTTGTACATCTCTAATAGTAACTCCTCCTCTTGGATGTGACAAATCAAGAATTGTAGCAACTAATTCATCATCACTCGCAGAATGAATAGGTTTGAATCTAGGTTCCTCCTCTTCTTCTATAACAGTTGTAGAAGGACCAGCTTCTTCATCAAAATTCAATACCCTTGGAGTTATTGGTGTCATTACTTCTGGCCTAGATGTATCAGTACTTTGATGTTCAGTACCTTGATCATCAGTACCTTGAACTTGCACTTCTTCTTCTTGTTCCTCTGAAATAATCTTTTCTGCAGTACTTACAGATTCTTTCTTCTTTGTAATATCTTCTTCAGATTCTTTCTTCTTCATAACATCTTCTTTCAAATTATCCTTTTCTGAATTCCTCCCCAAGTTGACAGAAGATGATTTAGGAACCTTCTTTCTTTTCAATTCCTTACGAAGTGCTTTACGACGTTTGTTTTCTTCCTTAACCCATAAGTTGAAACCTTGAATATAGGGTTTAATAAAATTCCTTAACCAGATATACCTACCCTTCAACTTCTTAAGTGCTTTAGCTTGACGCTCAACAGCCTTGTTTAACCGAGCTAACTCCCTTGTTAAAGCATAATTATCCAAAGTCAAACCTTCACGAGGTATATTAGGAGCATCACCCTGAACGTGGGAATGTTCCTCTGAAACAGAAACAAATGGTTGAGGAGATGGAGTAGGTGTTCTCTCAATCTCTGCTTGAACCTCAGGACTTGGAGAAACATCACCCTGTAATGATGCAGTACCTTCACGAGAAGCAGTACTTGCAGATGCAGTACCTTGTGAAGCAGCACTTTGTGAAGCAGTACCTTGTGCAGAAGCAGTACCTTCACTTTCTTCATCCTCTCCAGCTGCGTCACGTACAGCTTGTACAACTTCCATCATTGTTATAGTTAATGGAATATCTCCTCCTCTAAACAAATTACTTCGCTTAGCCATGAATGTATAAATTTTAGGTTGTTGAACAATGACAGGTAACAAAGTAGCAGGTTTTGGAACATCAGCCAATTGCTTGTTTAAGAAAACCTGTATAAACCGTGGATACATCAACCAAGTTGCCCCAGATGATATATGCGATAGCATCCCATCCAAAATAAGCCTTGAAAAATTAAACACTCTGTCTGTAGCTAAGCCAACCACTGCAGATGCTATATTTGACCCAAACTGCTCCCAAGAAGTGCTTTTAGAACTTATGCAATGGAGCAAGACATGAATCAAAAACTTCCATTGAGGACAAAATAAGGCTTTCTTGAAAGTTTGTTCAGTCAAAGAACCTTCATAACCCAGATTTCGAAAAGTATCCCAAATCAGTTGCTTGTCAAATCTAATAGCCCCTCCTTCATCACCAAATAATAAATCATCACGAATAGAGGCTTCTGTAATCTTGATAGTCCTTCCAGCAACTGAAGATCTAATATAATATTCATCCTCCTCCATATTATCTCTAGCATTAGCCCAAAATTCTTGAATCCATGGTTCAATTATATCTGGCTCAACTAAAAGAGCATAACTAATAGGCGACCCAATAAGATAATCAATGATATCATAGAAAGCCACATTCGCCTCAGTCTTGTCCAAATTAGCCACCATATTGTGCTTCGAAACAGTTAAACGATTCACCATTGTTGAAAAAGATGAGCACAATAAAGAATGTATCGAATAATGGAGAGATGGTAATTGGGAGATAAGTATGGAAAAGATGTAAAGGAATAATATGAGAGGGAAAATCGGAAAGTAGTTATTTATAGGTGGGATTTGAAAAATCACAGCCTAAATAACAAAGTTACCGTTACTACCAATTACCCAGCAATATTACCGTTGGAACAGTACTTTAATACGACAAACAGTACTTTCCACATAAGCAGTACTTCCCAAGCAGTACTTTCCAAGCAGTATTTTCAGGAAATACAGTACTTTGCCAAAAACCTTCATATAAACTAAGGATAAACGAACATCCTCCCCTCAAGCAATACACAGGACTATACCTAACATCTTATAGTCCTCCCCTTAAACATAACCTAGTAGTTAATCATTCCAATGCTCACGACCAAGTGATTGACTCGTGACACATCAAAACCTTTTGTGAGTAAATCAGCTACATTGTCATCCGTGTAAACTTTAACCACATTAATGAGCCTATGCTCATAGCAATCTCTAATAAAATGATGCCTAATCTGAATATGTTTTGCCTTGGAATGATACACAGGATTCTTCACAATACAAATAGTACTCTCATTGTCAATATTGATAGGAGTATTCTTAAAATTGAATCCATAATCCAAGAGCTGATTTTGCATCCACAGAACTTGACCACAACAACTTGCAGCAGCTACATATTCAGCTTCAGTAGATGATGTTGCTGCAATTGTCTGCTATTTGCATTGCCAGGAGACTAACCTTCTCCCAAGATATTGGCATCCACCAGTTGTGGATCTTCTATCATAATTATCACCTGCATAGTCACTATCTGAAAAAGATTCTAAGTGAAAAGGTGACTCTCTAGGATACCACAACCCCAACTTAGGTTGTTGTTTCAAATAACAGAAAATTCTTTTTACTGCATTCAGATGAGAGATCTTTGGTGAGACTTGATATCTTGCACATAGACAAACTGCAAACATGATATCAGGCCTTGATGCAGTGAGATACATAAGAGAGCCAATCATAGATCTGTATAACTTGACTTCAACAGGCTGTCCATCTTCATCTTTACCCAATGAATTGATAGATTTAATCGGTGTAGTAACAGCCTTCATATCATCAAAATTAAACTTCTTAAGTATGTCTGTAACATACTTGTCTTGGCTAATAAAAATTCCTTCCTTGGACTGCTTAACCTGAAGTCCTAAAAAGAATGTTAACTCTCCCATTGAACTCATTTGAAATTCCTTCTGCATCAGCTGCTCAAACTCCTTAACCATAGACTGTTTGGTAGCCCCAAAGATGATATCATCAACATAAACTTGAACTAACATGATATCCTTCTTGTCTCTCTTGATAAACAAAGTTTTGTCAATAGCTCCCCTTCTGTATCCATGTTTTAATAAGAATGTAGAGAGCCTCTCATACCAAGCTCTAGGTGCCTGGTGAAGACCATAAAGAGCCTTAACCACCTTATAGACTTTGTTTGGATGTTTAGGATCTTCAAAACCAGGAGGTTGTTTCACATACACCTCTTCTGTAATAGTGCCATAAAGAAAGGCACTCTTGACATCCATCTGATATACCTGAAAACCCATATAAGAAGCAAAAGCAAGAAATATTCTAATAGCTTCAATCCTTGCTACAGGAGCAAATACTTCATCATAATCTACCCCTTCCTCCTGTCTATAACCCTGAGCAACTAACCTTGCCTTGTTCTTGATAACATTGCCTCTTTCATCTCTTTTAACTCTAAAAACCCATCTGGTTCCAATAACTCTCTTCCCATCTGGAAGATCACATAAAACCCAAACCTCTTGAAGTTTAAATTGAAGAAGTTCTTCCTGCATAGCTTCAACCCAGCTTTCTTTAGTCAAAGCTTGAGCAATATTCTTGGGTTCCTCTTGAGAGATGAAACAAGTAAATAAGCAGGTTTGATGGTCCTTATGATTTAGCCTGTTTTGTTTATACACAAAGCTAAGTAAAGCATTATGAGGTTTTGTGAAACCCTTAGCTTTGTGTCTTGTCATAACTCCAGATGTAGAAGGACCATTTGATCAGTTGGATGATTCTTATGAATTCGTAAGATTGGAGACTGTGGAACTTCATATGTATCATCTAAGTTAGTATAATCAGCACCTTCATTGGAATCTGTGAAAATACCTTCATCTTCAAGCTCATCATCAGTTTCTTCTAACTCAGGCATGGTAGGATCATCCAAATCATCTAAAGTTCTGTCAACAGGTGCAGCAGTACTTTGGTTGAAAGTACTGTCCAAAGTACTGTAAGAGTACTCTGCAGTCTTGTTCTTCTTCTTTGCCTCTTCATAAGCTCTCCTTTGTTCATCAGTGTAAGAATGTGCTAATACATCTTGAAGAAGCATCTGATTAAGTTCCTCTTGAATAGATTGATCCTTTGTAGATAAAGAGGATTTTGGTGCAACAGTACTTTGGTTTGAAGAATCAGTACTTTGTTTTGGACTTACAGGATCTTTAGTAGGAACAACATCAGGTCTAATATGAACATCATGAACAACATATTGAATATCTTCTTCAGTGTACAAAGGTTGATTTTCTTCTCTAACAGGAACATAATTCATTGAAGGAGATAAAATCTCAAGATCAAACATCCAATCGGGACCCTTTCCTTTCTCATTGTCTTGATCTTCTAGAAACTCAACATGAAGACAATCTTGAATCTTCTTAGTAACTCTGTTGTAGACTCTAAAGCCTTTACTGTTAGTGCAATATCCCAATAAGTAACCTTCTTCAGACTTGCCATCAAACTTCCCCAGATTATCAATAGTGTTCAAAATAGTAAGAGGGCATCCAAAAGGCTTCATAAAACGAATGTTGGGTTTATTGCCCATCAGCAATTCATAGGGTGTCTTCATCTGTGGTTTGGTGACAGAGACCCTGTTAAGTACATAGCATGCAGTACTTACAGCTTCTGCCCAAATATGAATAGGAAGATGAGAATCTGCTAACATAGTCCTTGCTGCTTCAATCAAGGTCCTATTCTTCCTCTTTGCAACACCATTTTGCTGTGGTGTTCTAGCAATACTAAACTCCCTTTTTATGCCTTTATTAGCACAAAAGTCATCCATAAGCTTGTTCTTGAATTCAGTTCCATTGTCGCATCTAATACCTCTAACCTTGAGTCTTAATTGGTTTTCAAGTGCTATAATTAGAGTCTGAATAGCATCAAAAGTATCATCTTTAAAGCCCAAAAAGAAAACCCAACTGAATCTACTACAATCATCAGTAACAACCAAACAGTACTTCTTCTTATTTAAACTTGCCACAGAGACAGGTCCAAATAAATCCATATGTAATAGCTCCAATGGTTCTCTAATATTTCTTTCATCAAGCTTCTTGCAGGAAGCTTTGTGTTGTTTACCCTTCTTGCATGCCAGACAGGATTGATCATTCTTGTAAGTCTTTGAAGGTAAACCTCTAACTAAATTGCCTTTGACCAGTTTGTTGATGTTCTTGAAATTCACATGGCCCAATCTTCTATGCCATTGATGTGCCTCTTCAGATGTTGCTTTAGCCACCAAACATGTGGCTCTTCCATAAGAATGTAGACTTTTCATGTCTAAACTGTACACATCATTTGTCCTTGGTACTCTAAGTACTACCAAGTCATCATCAACAGGTTTGAAGTTAGAAGAAAGAATGAGACATTCTGTGTCATTGAATAACACATGATGCTTTTTATCACAAATTTGAGAGACTGACAACAGGTTGAACTTTAGCTCCTTCACATATCTGACATTCTCAAAATCGATTCTCCCAGCTTTAATTGTTCCTTTCCCAGTAATCCTTCCTCCATTGGGATCATTCCCAAATGCAACTTTTCCTCCACTAATATTTCTAAAATCAGACAGGATCTCTTTATCGCCTGTCATACTTCCAGAGCAACCACTATCCACAATAAGATGATCTTTAAGCTCCTCTTCTGGGTTGCCCTGCACACAAAGAAAAGAGTTAGAAACTTTTAGGAACCCAAGCCATTACTGACTTGTGTTCCCCTTGAGAAGTTACAAACTCAAATTCTTTGAGTATGTAATTCTCACTATCTTTCATATGATGATCCAAAATTATCTTTTGATGTTTAGCATGTGGATTTTCAAAACTTTCTGGTTTTTCAACATAAATTTCTTTCACCATATTATCAGCATTTTCTTTTGACACAAAAACATCTGATTCACTTTTTGTTGAACGTACTGTATGTCTCTCAACAGTACTGTCCTTTTAATCCATTCAGTTTTAACAGGTGGTTCTTGTGATCTAGATCCCCTATATGAATTGTGATACCTTCTAGGTTGATAGTGAGATCTCCTAGAATTTCTATCCCAAGTATGGTTTTCAGTACCTTGTCTCTGAGCAGTACTTTGGAAAGTACTGTGAGATACTGAAGGTCTTCTCTGATGTGGGTATCTATGATCTGGTGTGGAGTTTCTGTGATTAACCCTATTAGAATTAGTCCAAACTGGTTTGTGCTCTCTAGGTCTCTGATTGTTAGCCTTATTCCTTGAAAACTTGCTTAGATATTCTGAGTGTTTGTCACAATCTTTGATTAGGTGAGTAGGACTATAACACACAAAACACAGTTTTTGACCCATATGACCAAAGTGATTTCTTCTATGTCTATGCCCAAAATTGTTTTGCCTTCTTGATGACTGATAAAATTTGTTTTGAGCAAAATTATCCCAAAAAGGTTTAGCAATACTGTTTTGAAAAGGTTTTGCAGAAGGTACTACTTGTTGAGCAGTACTTTTATTTAAAGGTACTGCCGGATTTTGAACATTGTTATCAACAGTTTCTTTGGGTTTCTCAGACCTAGATTGAGCAACAAGCTTCTTCCTAAACTCTAGACTGTCTACACCATAATGAGAAACATCAGGCCTAGAGGGGTGATGACTAATGGGATGAGGAACAGCATGATAACCATTGTCTTTCTTATATTCAGGAGGTGGTTCACTTACTGAGCCCTCATTACTAGATGAATCTAAATAGTTAATGAGCTCATCATCACTAGTGGTTATGTTCTCAAAAACACCATCATCCTGATCACTAGGTTGGTTTTCATCTACATTACTAAAGTCCATTCCAAATCCTAAGCCTGTTCTAATGTAAGCCCTTCTCTGTTTTTCAACATAAGCAACATGGGACAAGCCAGACTCTCCCCAAGCAGCAAACTTAGCTAACAAATCATCTCTTTCCTTAGTTAATTTCTCAATTTCAGCAATTTTACAGTTTAGTTTCCATTCACTGAGTTTTAACTGGTAATCATGTTGTTCATACTTTTCAGCCCAAGCCATTTCATTATTTTCATGTGTTATGATTTTAGCTTCTATAGACTCTAAAGTTATTTGATATCCTGCTACCTCAGACCTAGCCCTAATACAATTATCTCTTTCAATCACATAACTGTTAAGTAATTTTTGATAAAACTCATAACAGTTTGAGCATACCTCAGAGATAGGAGACTGAGTTGGTGAAGTAGCCACCATAGCAAGAAGAACAGGATCATCTTCACTTTCTTTGCTCCAATCAAATCCTCCAAAGCCATCATCAGATTCCAAAGCAGCATGTTCAGATTCTTCATCAAAAGCAGTGCTCCAATCCAATGCTTCCACAGTGTCTTCAACTGCATCTTCCACTGCTACCATACAGTAAGTCACTGGTTCATCATCAAACTCTTCACTCCAGTCAACTTCTGATAACTTCTCTTGAGCAACCAAAGCCTTTGTTTCAGTTATTGGAATTTCCTTGAGCTCAAGTTTAGGCTTCTCAGATGCTCTGTTTGCTTGATACTTAGCAAACCTGCACTCCCTTGCAAAGTGACCAGTCTTTTGACAATTGAAGCATTCAATTTTAGATTTGTCAAAAGTTATTCCTTGTTTTGGTTTGAAATCAATATTTTTGCCTGTCTTCTTCATGTACTTTTTGATCCTTGCAGTGATAAAAGCAACTTGCCACCTGATATCAATTTCTTCAAGTGCGTCTTCTTCAATCTGTGCTAGATCCTCTTCATAAGTGACAGGTAAGCTTGCTTGTTGTGCAAAGAAGGAGCACACAACTTCATCTGAGTTCAAAGTGGTAGATGGTGGGGCTTGCTGAGCATATGATGGGGGATTGTAAACAGCAGTACTTTGAGAAACAGTACTTTGAGGAGAAGCAGTACTTTTGAAAGTACTGCTCTTCTTTTCAGATGATAGAAAAGCAATACTGTGAGATTTGGAACTGGGTTGACCACTCATCTCATGTTCATACACCTTCAGTTGATGATAGAGATCATCAAAGTCCATAACATCCAATCCTTGTTGTCCTCTGATCATAGTAGCAATCACATGCCATGTAGACGGCAAACTCCTTAGAAACTTCAAATTAGCATCCTCAACTGATACTTGTGCCTTGTATAATTCCAACATGTTGAGGAGATTCTGAAACCTATCATATGCAGCATCAAGACTCTCTCTTTGTCCTACTGTGAATGTTTCAAACTGTTGTTTCAGCAAGTTTCTGTGCATCTTCTTAGAGGCTTCATTCCCTCCAAATCTGGTCTTGAGAGCAGCCCAGAGCTGCTTAGCATCTTTAGCATCATGAAATTTGAGAAGATGACCATCTGGAATAGCAGACAAGAGAATGTTAAGAGCCTTCTCTTGATTCCTTAGGGTTGCTGCTGGTAAAACTGCCTTTGGTGCTATAGGTTGTCCAGAAACTTGAACAGGTTCTGGAACAACTTCATTCCCATTCACAATTACATTCCACAGAGCATGGTCTGTAATGGCAATATACTGCCTCATCTTCATGCACCAGAGATCATATTCTCCCTTCTTGATTATTGGAATTCTGAGTGAGGTGATTGAGGGTGATGGAACAGCTTCAGTCGACATCTTGAATATTGTAGGGTTTCTTCCTAGTCAGAGTTTCCACACAAGCTCTGATACCACTTGTTGGATCGATATACTTTAATCAAACTAACTTAACTAGCTTGTTAAGGTTTAATAACCTCGGATAAATCCTAAGTTATTAACAAAGAAACACTGAGCAATCTTTATCAAGTACGCGGAATTTACTTAACAAAGCTAAGAAGAATAACTTTATTATAAACTCTAAATCTGCTTATTATGCAGATACTCTAATACAACTCTAAGATAATCGAACTTTTCTCTAAAACACTAATTCGTAAACTCTAAAACTCTTTTTCTGAAATCGTACCTCTAATGCCAATCTAGGAGTCCTTTTATAGGCTCAAGGATATCCTAGTCGGTTTACAATTGATAACCTTGTACGACAAGTAATCTAAACATGGAATACAATTCTTTCCATAAACGAATATAACAGTTCTTTTGTTCTAGCAGTACTTTGACTTTATCTTGCAGTACTTTGACTCTGTCTTTAGCAGTACTTTGACTATTTGACTTCTTCCAGTACTTTGCAGCTTACAGTACTTTCATATCTTCAGTACTTCGATATCTTCAGCACTTTCATATCCCAACAGGGTGTTTTATCGACATGGGCTGCAGGTGTACATTGGATCCTAATAACTAATCTGAAATGGACCGGGACTAATATGTGTTATGGTTATGTAACTTGAATGAGATTATTGTTAGATGAGATGGTGGTGATACAATGTGTGCTATTCGAAGTTTACTTTCTCAAAATGTGGATCCGATGTTCGTGTTTGTGAGATTGGACCGGGCTAAAGACATATATGATGACGTTGATTATGGACTGATGGGCTTCGCAAAATTGGATCGTGCATATGAATTTTCACAAATATAAGATTTGTTGACATGAGGTTTATGAGATTTGGATTTTATATGATCTATTGAAGTATTTTGACGATGTGTTCTGTTAATTCGAGATTTAAGGATGAGAGTTGTTGGGGTATGCAATTTGATACTTTGGTATATACATTTTCACGGAAAATAATATGTCACGGCTTGTACTGAAAGTTGATCAATGTTGACTACGGGGTTGTTTGGACGGTATTTCATATTTGGAGTTAAAGTGAGATTTTCCAGGCGCGTTTACTTATTTTCATCTTCTTTCTTTCTACCCTTCCGCGAAGATGACTTGTTTGGGCGTTTATTGAGTGTGATAAAGACTTGGCTATTTAGTTACGATTGTGATTCTTTCTCGCTTAGCTATCACTTCGGTGTCTCACGCAGTTGAGGATATGTCAAGAGGTTTTGTACATTGGGTACACCGTTTCTTTTTCACGAGGATTAGTACAAGTTTAAGTAACAAATCTGGGGAATTCTACTTCATAATCAAGTTTGGCATATCGGGTTTACTTCTCCATGTTTTCATAGCTATAGCCGTCAGATTACGTGAATGGTGTGCTTGCCAAAGTGTTGAATGGATGAGATGTGATCAGAAATTCCCATGAGATATTCTGAATGTTTTAGATACTTCACAGTCTAAGCAATTTTTCCAAGAATCCTTAGTGTTTTTTTCTTGATTTTTCAAGATGTTTGCTTATGACAAGAACTTCTCGTGCTAATGATCGTACACGTTATGATGCTTCCAATAGTTCGAAACCATTATGAGGGAGAAACGTGTACTTTGATGTTTTACGGTCAACCTCAGGGGGAAGTAGTTTTTACTACTCGACTTAGTGTGGTTTGTGAAATTGTCTTCATTTGGGTAAAGAATTGTTGATGATATCGTTGAAGCTGGATTATGAACCGCTGATGAACCGTTGCATGTTCCCCTAAAACAAATATTCACCGAAACCAAAGTTGTCATAACACACAAGCTGACATTGTTTACGGTTTTGTCTTGATTTTATAAAATCCCGCGAAAGAACCTATTTCTCGGTTTAAATCATAGACTTGTAAAATCTCGTGACAATGGAAACATCCTGGTAATTGTAAAGTGCATTTCCGGATCTATCTTACGGTTTATTCTTGGTTTTGTAAAATCCCGCGAAAGAAACTATTTCTCGGTTTAAACTATACAATTGTAAAATCCCGTGATGATGGAACCATCCTGGAGAAAGGAAAGTGTATGTCGGGATCTTATCTAATGTTGGTGCTACGGTTTCTACTTCGAAGAAGGGATAAAAGGGTGTACTTCATGAATTGGGTGTGTGTTTGGATTGTCCTCATGACAGTTTGGTTATTACATGGTTTTACGGGGTTACGTGCTTTTAACCATGGTCGGGATGAAAACCATTATCAAAGTTCATTTAAAACGTAAAAGGAGGCTAGATTTGAGCTTTTAACCAGAAGATGTGTCAACGGAGTTAATTCACTATTATTTATTTGAGGTTGAAGTGAATTATCACGGGCGAGTGTACTTAGTATCTCAAGGTATCGGGGATGGATGGATGAAGATTCTTCATGATCCTTGTTCGAGCTTATTATCAAAAATGAAGACTTGGAAATCTATTTATTGATGGGTGTCTTTTACCTTTTCTTTTACCACTTGGGGGAATTGGGCTCTTACCACTTCAAAATAACTATCACTTTAAGGAGTTACGTTGTAGTGCTCAGTGTCACATTCAATTGTGGATTTTCAAGAGGTAATGTACGTCTTATACTTGATGGTTGGTTGGTTGAAGAGTATAAAGTACATAGAGAGTACTTAGAGATGCTAATGGAAATCGGCACCGCTCTTTGTTACATATGTGCAAGTTTAAGTCACGAGTTTGGGGTAGTTTACTTCAGGGTCAAATTCATCATATTGGGTTATCTCCATCAGTTGTCACGACAAAGAGCCTACAGAATGATAATGGGGTTGATTACAAGTTTGCCAAGAGTAGATGAAAAGAGAGAGATTTATGACGTCTGTTCACTTCAGTTCAGGCCTCGTACTTCAACATTATGACGTTTGAACACAACAGTTCAAGCCTCGTACTCTAAAGAAAAGAAAAGTGTACGTGTCAGTGCGCTTTATCTTCGGAAGAAGAGAAATCTTCTCATTAATGACCATTCTCATCAACATGCGTCATACTTTTTCCATACGCTTCAGTCATCAAGTGAACCGGGCTACCACTGATTTTTTTTCTCATTCCACTTGCTCAATTATAATGAAGATGGTGACATCGTGTGCTGATTTTGCAGGAGAGAAGTGTGAATAGAACATTCGGATGATTTTCACTTACTTAATCAAGAATGGCATCTCCGTATGCAATTCTTGAGGGGGAGAAGAAGTGTGATAATTCTGCATGGTTGATTGATATTTGAGAATATATGGTCGAACGGCTCCTAACTCATGTAAGAACCGAGCTTCTTCTTATCGGGTCATCTTCACATGGAGTTGTTCTTCTAAGAGCCGTTGGTTGACATCTTCACTCGGATTGATAAGTTTATCGACAAAGTGCTTCCGGTTAATGCTTCACGTATACATCAACATGATAAGTCCGAACAATCTCTCTGTTCTTGTTTGATGTGATTGGTAGTTTGGTGTTACCATCTTGTGTGTTCGTTGCGGCCTGATTGCTGATTTCCTTGATGAACATCTTTCTGTTCTTGTTTGATTGGGAGGGATTTTAGTTAAGGGGATTTGCAAGATGTAAGTTAATTGGGATGCTTTTTGGTGGGATGCTTTTTGGTGTTAGTTGAAGATGTTAACACTCTATTCCCCAACTGCACAATCTTGAAGAAGGTCTAGTCTACAGTCTGTTCTACATTTTCTGCTGCATGTTAGAAGACTAAAGACGAGTTGCATTTGATTATCCAAAGACTTCTTCATATTCCGGGCATTGTCAGTTTAGGGGAGAGCACTAATTGGGGGAGGGTGAAATGTCAGATTTAATCCCCAATTAGACTTGCTCACATTATTCAGCATATTGGTTCTCACAATGACTTCAAGCGTTCTTCTCAAAAGATTTCTAGTATTTAGGCTTTCAAAGAGTTGCTGATTCTGAAGTGTCAAAACTAGCAAGGGGGAAGGAGACATGTATCTAAACGCGAGTAAACTTGATGAACTTAATACTTCTAAGTAATTGAAGATATCCCGAGAAGACAAATGTTATTACCACAGAGAAACTCAAGGTTTGACTCATGGCGAGTAAACTTGATGGACTTAATACTTCTAAGTGATTGAAGTTATCACGGGAAAACAAATGTCATGACTGCAGAGAAACTCAAGGTTTTACTCATCAAGGCGTTTAGTGTTCTTATTCCAACTATGTGGGAGAAGAGATGGAAGAGTTAGTTTATGAAGATGAAAGAGGTACACAAGTGTGTGATGATTTTGATGTTATCACAATCATCAGGGGAGAGAGATTGTGTACATTGGGGATGCTCAGTTGTTTTACTTGAGAGCTTAATCAGTGATTCAGAGATATAATCACTTATTCCGGAGTTGAAGATCCGCAGAGATAGTCCTCCGCATAGATAATCAGTGATTCGGCCTGCCTCTTCAATGTTATCGGTTATTCTCTCTTTGGGCATTCGGGTACTTTGGGTTCTTGAGCTTCATACACTTTCTTCAGGGGGAGAGAAAAGTATACATCGGGGTTATTCTTTGGCTATTGGACTTAATCTGCTACTTCGATGGTATAAGTTTCTTTGTCTTCGGGTATGTGTATTCGGGTTCGTGAGCTCTAGTCAAAGAGACCGACTGCATCAATTCATCTACTTGGGGGAAGTGTTCTCTTGACAACTCGTTGGGGATGGATTGCTTCAGACTTCAGTGGAAAAGAAATGTGAGAAGATTATTTATGAGTGGGATGATACGTTGCTGATCTATTTTGATGATATAACCCCGAACGGAGAATCTCGATTATCGTTCTTAAAAGGAGCAGCGGGATTTATGGTAAATGGTGTGCTTTTCTGTGCACCTGGCTAAGATAAGCTTGAAATGGAGCTTCGAATCTGCTCATCCAAAGGATTTTCGGTTTGGGGGGAAGCTGCCAAAGTCTCACTTTCAAGTGGCTCAATTTCTCTCTTCGATTCAAGAGCCTTGGAAGCTTTGGTGGTGAATGTTTAAGAGATGATGACTTCGATCTTCTACAACGGGGCTGCTCGATATCCTTATCTCGGTACTCGTATCATCATCTTCTTTAACTATATCATCTAAACTATCTTTGTAAATATTTATCAGAAAACCAAATACAAAAATATAAAACTAGCAAAACAAAATAGAAAAATATAAAATCATCAAAAACCCATAAAAATCAAAAAATTTGAAAAAGACCAAAAATATGTTTTCTCAAGACATGTCTTCTGGTATCGATAACATCTACGGTCTTAGAAATGTCATTCAATAATGGCACGGGACTTTAGATGAAGTTCGAGCAGGAGGTGTAAATATTTCTTTCTAAACATGTCACAAATCTATGGCTTGCAGTTATTTTCAGACTGTAACCCGTGCTTAAACTATGGCTTGCTATTATTTCAAATAGCAACCCGCTCTTTTAAAGAAAGGAAAGTGCTGCGCTAAACCAATTTTCAAATATTTCGTGCACTTATCCTAAAACAATTTGAGGAAAGTATGTCGAAGGACTGCTGTTCCTACACAAATGTTTTTCCGTCTAAAATTCTTCAGAAAAATATTTGTTGTATTCAAAATTTGTGGAAAATGAGTTGCTTTAAAATCAATCAGTTTCAGTGTTTCCATAAAACTGAAAACTCAATCAATGACTTCAGCGCTTTTAAACTTTTCAGAAAATAAGTCATTGATTGAGGGGGAGAATGTTTTCAAATCTATATCTTCTAACAGGCTTTCTTAATTATCCTTGTAAGATCTTGGTTTGTTAAACAAGAGGTGCGGCTACTAGGTTAAGAGTTTAGAGAGAGAAAGTGAGAGAGAATGGGAACCCTAGAGAGAAAAAGAAAAACGTATTATGAAGCTCCAACCCTTTGCCTTGGAGGGCAAAGGGTATTTATAGGGTACAAGCAAAGACGCCTCTATTAGGCTGTAGATCAGGCATACAGTGGGTAAAGACCCGTCTGTCCTCCACGGTGTTACAAAGTATTCTAAATACTAACACTGAATTACTATGACTACGAGCTTTCTAACGAGTATACATACTTGAGGTGACCGACACTTTAAGTACTGGATTTACTAAATCCCAACAATCTCCCCCAAGGGAGGTCACCTCAACTTATAATGATTAAAAACTGATATGACATTTCGTTGTTCTTGGTTTCTTTGATTAAGCACTTTTGTTCTTTAGCTCGTAGTCTTTGATTCATCATGTTCTGCATGTTTTGTTAATTCAAGAGGAGGTCTTTAACTGATCCACGTGATATTTGAGTTTTGAACCAGCTTTGAGATTATCAGCAACCATAAATCTCTGACTCTTCCATTGTGGTGTTGATAGCATGTGATGTTGTGACATTTGGACCGACATGCTCACATTCTGGATCATGATATCTTCTTATCATGGTAGCGGAAGCTTTAGCTGATTCATGATATTTGCGGCAGCGTAGCAGAAGCATGGAGTGAAAATATCAGAGCCATTGATGCACTTATCATGATTTCTTTAGAGATGAATGTATTGAGTGAGCATGTGGCTATGGATTGACCGCTTCATTCTGATTAGCTGCAAACGTAGGGCGTACCTGCATACAACAGTTAGCAATAAAGCACACGAAAGTGTCTTTGACCACTTTCGTTGAATTGAGGTACACGGTCCACGGTTCCCCGTTGATCAGTACAAGTACTACCTGTAATCAGGTATAATTCTGAAGAATTTCCTTGACAGGGTTTCGCAGCTGTTCTAGCTGTTCTCAAACCGGAACGTCTCAAAGAAGACAACACGGAGTGAGTGAACCAGCGAATCGAGATTCACTGATTGATGAAAAGTGATTTGAGAACAATCGTGTATTGCTTTATAGAAAGTGTTTTGCAATACCACGAAGGTTTTATTGAAAATCAATTATCAATCATAAATACCCTTTAATTTTGAAACATTAATACACAGTCGATGTACTATGGAGAAGAACTTTTAATCACAACGACTGGTTTTTCAAAGGTATTCGTCAATCCATAACCTGAACCAGGATTGATTCAAAAGATTGAATCGCCCCATTGTTTCTGTTCAGTTGTCACATGGTTGATCTATAGAATAGATCTCACATGCCACCTACCAGGAGCTTGTTTGATGTTGGCTCCAGAAGGCTTTCCATCTTCATTGTGAATATGTATGCATATCACTCAGATGTTCTGGAAATACCACAAGGATAATGCGTAGGACTCAAGATATAATCTCTCTTTTCACATTGTGTGAAACAGAGAGCCTTCATTGAAAGTGTCCTAAGGAGATTCATTGATGATCTCTTGGCTCTAGACTCAATTTGTACATATTTGGATCCTGTATCGGAGATTAGGGAGAGGGTCTCCTTCTTCAATATCAACAATCTCTAAGAGAAAGTCGATAGATAATTTCGGTTCCCTGTGAGAATGAAACAAGTCCTTTTAAGAGGAACTTGAGTGGTTTGGGAAGTTGAAGTGCAATGCGTCACTGGGTCCATGACGTCTTGTCTTCAATACGGATGTTACCTTTGTAACCACTAGTAGCAAATGAATTAAACTCGGTTTCTGCCCTAAGGTTGAATAATTGGAGAGCTATTTGTTTTCACCATTTTCTCATTCAATTCTTTTTCATTCTTCAACCCCTTCAGTGCTTACCGAGACATCATAGCTAGAACCTTGTTGGGTTTATTCCAGTACTAGCTCTGACTCAGTCCGCACTCTTCCCATATCTCATATTTCTCCTTTTATCATCATACCTAAGGACTTCTACACTAACTAGTGGATTGTCCCTGGGTAGATCCCTCCGGTTCTGGCGGATCATGGGAACAAATACCTAACCTTAACATCCTTATATCATCATACATAAAGTAAAGTTGGTCGGTCTATTTGGTATTGTCCATCTGCCGTTGAAACCAATTGAAAACCATTTGAAAATCAATCCAGATATTTATGATATAATATCAAAGCATTTTGTACCTGAATTGTTTGTTATATTTTTAGACCAAGATTTCCCCCTCAACATGTGCATCAAGTGTTTGAAATCGTTTTGCACACGGAGGCAAGAGAAAGAATTAACTTATTCGATTACCATTTTCTAAAAGATATCACCATCACTTCCCTGATCAAATCAAGTAGATAAAAAATTTTGGGGAAGGATGAGGTTTTCATAAGCTTGCTTCCCCTCAATATGTGCATAGATATTTGAAAACTGTTTTGCACATCTTAGGAGAAGACTGCACAATGAGATAAGTTGATCACGTTTTAAATATTTGTGGTTTAAGATAGATGCTCCCCCTCAACATGTGCATGGAAAATTTGAAATCGTTTGTCACATGCGGGGAGGAGAGCATGTACATCCTTATAAAACCATTTACTGAATTATTAGTTTAAGTCCAATTTAAATCACAAATTCTCCCCCGATCACAATTATCAAATCCTTTGAGATTTGTGATCTCTTGTAGATTTAAATTGATTTTGAAAGCTTTTAAGGAGAATTTTGATTTGATTGTGAAAACTTTTTAACAGATAAGGATCGGATTTTGAGACTTTAAACTCCATTGATTAAACATGCATGATTATCTTTTGAAAATAATTGTATGACAAATAACCTTTTGATTTAATTGAAATCATTCTCCCCCTCAATCAACGACACATGTTGTTGATTGAGAGATAGATATTTTGACAAACTTTTAGGTCCAGATGATTTTCAAACTTGAGTGCAAGTTATTTTACAAAGCAATTTGTTTTCATTAGATATCAGATAAATGTTTATAGAATCAGAGCATGAGATTTGAAAAATATGATAAAGCATGGCGCTGTTCTTACTTTGAAACGCGGGTTACTGTCTGAAATGACAATAAACCATCATTTTTCTCCATCTCATTTTTTTTTTTAATTCGAACTTCATCTAGAGACCCGTGCCATTCTTTGAGTGACAACTCAAAGTCCGTAGATGTTATCGAACCGACAAGAAAAACATGATAAATAGACAATATTTTTGAAGATTTTCAAGATTTTCTGATTTTTATGGATTTTTGAAAGTTTTATATTTTTCTATTTTCTTTTTGAAGGTTTTGTAATTTTGTATTTTCTTTTTGACGATAACCTTTAGCAACTAACCGTGCCTTATTTTTCAGAACATCACCGTGCTCATCAAGCTTCACTTTGAAGATCCACTTGAGAGCAATGATCATAGCACAATCTGGAATTGGTACTAATTCCCATACATCTAGACGATCGAACTCATGAATTTCTTCTTGCATTGCATTAAACCAGCTGTCCTCAGACATTGCAGTTTTAACATCTTTTGGTTCGATCTTGGAGAGTACTGAGTTGAAGAAGCACCATAAGGCATCAGTAGCTAATTGTTTTCGAGTTTATACGGAACGAGAAGGATTCCCAATGATGTTATCTAATGAATGGTCATGTGTCCATTTTCTAATGTGTTCGTGTGGTTGTTGTTGAAGGACTGATGTAGCAGAGTTTATATCCCCTGATGAAGATGGTTCAGGTGTTGGTTCAGGGGCAAAGATGTTTTCAAATGAAGCATTTTCGGGAGAAGCAAAGGGATTAACTTCATCATTGATGCCAGAAACAGTTCCATGATGTACATTCGAAGATTGATGATTTGTTGATGAGACTGAGTGATCAGCAGCAAGCGCTTCTTGACTTAATGATATTGAGACTGTAGGATTGACTTCATTCTCAGTGTTATGAGCAGCCTCTGTTGTGGGAATTGACAGTTCAATAGCACTTGGCTCATAGAGTTCATCAAACATAGGATCAAACAATTTCTTTAGATCATCTTCAGAGGGAGGTACATATGGAGTTGCTGGAGAGGAATTCGGTACAAGGGATGAACCAATGGGACTGTTTTGAAGTGCGGGTCCAGAACTAGATTGTCCAGGAGCCATTTGACCGGACAACTCATCGAACGTAACGTGAATAGTTTCCATGATATCTCGAGTTCTTTTGTTGTAGATTCGGTAACCCTTCTTGTTTGGCTCATAACCTACAAAAACTCCAATGTCTGCTTTAGCTCTTAATTTACCTAAATCTTGACCGTCATTTGTTGGATAGCAGAAAGCACCAAACACACGAAGATAGCATAAATCATGTTTTCTTTGATGAACAAGTTCATATGGAGTTTTTCCATGAGAGGTGTGAATAAGGGAACGATTTTGGGTGTAGCAGGCAGTGGCAGTGGCTTCAGCCCATAGAAACTTTGGAACCTTTGAATAAATCAGCATTGTTCTTGCGGCTTCCACAAGAGTTCGATTTCGTCTTTCAACTACACCGTTCTGTTGAGGAGTTCGTGGAACACTTCTTTGATGACTGATTCCAAAACTTTCATAAAATTGACTTAAGTCTCGGTTAACGAACTCTGTGCCATTGTCAGTTCGAACAATTCTAACCGTGTTGTTAAGTGATATGTGCAAAAACACATATCATTTCTTTATCAAATATAGACCCAAAATAACCAAGAAAGAGCCGTTTATTGTTAATATCTGTTGTTTTCTTGAGTTTGTGCTTGTGCAGGTACGGATATGTTAAAACACACAATAAGGAGCCAAATCAGACGAAAATCCGAGCACGAGAGATTAAGAGAGTTTGAGCTGAGCCGGAAGATCGAAATTGTGCATTTATGAAGATTTTATACTCTGAGGATGATTTTTAGAAGATTTGATCATATTTGAAGAATTGTCAGAATTAGTCCCTAAACTTTGAGCTCTTGGCAAGAATGACCCTTCAAGTTTCAGAATTTACAAGTTCAGCCCTTGGATTATTTGTGAATGACAAGATTGGCCCTTGAAAGAGATTTTCAGAATTACAACTATGGTCCTTTGAAATTCAGATTGTACACTTTGGGTCCTTAAAATACACTTTGGGTTCATTATTAGTCCTAAGTCCAACCTTGGCCCAAACAATAAACAAAAGCCCAAAACCAATCCTTTACTTACCCGGTCCAATAACCCACACCTTATACCCCCGGTTTTACTCAACCCGTATACCCTTGGAACCCGGTCAAACCACTTATACCCGGTCAACTTAACTCAAACAATAATAAAAAACCACACACGCCCTTTTTTACCCCCAAACCTGGAATTACATGAACCCTAGAATTACCCATGTGTCAATTCGGCCAAATTAACAGCAATTAAGGGTAATCTTGTACTTTCGTCTGACACACCTGACATGTGCCTACAGCCAGGTCATCAATCCGCGTGCAACATATCAATCTCTGCTCTCTGATTGGCTGTTGATGCGTGGCATGTGCAATCCAAGGGTTGAAATCATTTGGGATACGTGGAAGGTGATCTAATGGCTCTAAATGCAATCAAAGAAGCACAAATGAAGATTTCTAGATCCTTCCTTGACCTAAGCTCGCCTATAAAAAGGCCCTTCATTCACAGTTGTAATCCATGTAGAGTAGGAGTAGTGTAGAATAGAGTTTCTGAGTAGATTAAGTGTTTTTAAATATTTTAGTTAAATTTCAGTAATTGTAATTTGTACTCAAATTTTATTAATACAAGTTTTATTTTAGCCTATATTCTCATCAAAATTCAAATCACTGTTTCATTGTTCATTTCAGTTTGTAAAGATTTCAATTGATTGTTTGAGCTTATTTCAAATTTATTCTAGCTTGCTACTTAGAAATGAAACTCAAAACACATTCTGGTCAACTAAAGTCAAAGTAAATATTGGATCTGAATTACTGGTTGAATCATGGATTTGGGTTGATATTGTACTGTTTTTGGGTTGATAATCAGGTTTAGGATAGTGGTTATATAATCTCAGTCAGCATGTCATTGTGACAGGACCATTGTAAGTCCAAATTTTATTTCAAAAATTGCATCAGTAGTTAGTAGTAATAGTTATTGCTTGATTTAGTTTAATTCATCTCTGTTTATGCTTGTTTAGCTGTAGTATTCTGTTTGAATCATTGCTGTCTTTAACTTTAGAAAATGCATAATTTCTGTTATCATTTGCATCAGTAGACCAGATAGGTTTTAGTGAGTATTTGTTGTCACAACTTCATCATTAAGCTCTATTTAGGTTATTTGAATCTGTATTGAGGTTGATAATGGTCTTGATTAGTGATTTGCTTCATAAAATTTCAAAACAGCTTCAATAAGGGGTGTTTGGATTATTCAGTTTAGCTGATATTAAGATGATTCAGTAGTATAGATTGGTTGCTTCAGTTCTTATTAGCTAAAACTCAGCCAGTTCACGTCTTAGATTGCACCTTAGATTACTCAAAGTCAAAATTCATCTTAAACTGCTCTCTATTTCATTTCTGTTGAAATCAGTCAGTTAGAACCTTGCATATAGGCTTAAAATCAGTAGATCTAGCTTGCTGTCATCATAATTAAGCTTATAACATCATAATCAATCCAGAACTTTGATTCAAAGCTCATAATAGTCAACTTTGCAAATCTGTTTTCAAAATTCAATTAGTGTAAAAATCAGTTTTCATCAAACTTTGTAGGCTTTGTATTAGCTTCATTTAAGACTGTTTTGATCTGAAATTTGGTACAATCACTCTTTGGTTGGTGGTCTTGAGAACCACAGATCTGGCTTGCACATTAGCTTATTGAATAAGCCTGTGCAACAGCTTAAAGTAGGGTCTAGGTAGCTTATTTGCTTAAGTAGCAGTTAGTATCAATCATTGGTAGTTTGCACAACATAGGTTAGGATTAGCTGGTATAAGTTGGAATTAGCTTATTTTGTTAGAATATAGCTTCTGAGATAGTCTGGTAGCTTATTGCACTGTGTAGCTTATTATAGATAGCTTATTTGAAAACAGTTTACACATCAGCTCTCATTTCTTACACATAAGCCATAGTTTTTATATTTTTCATAAAATTAGAATAATATTTTAGACTTTTACTGAATTTTTCATAATTTTTCATCACTATTTAGTATTTTTCACAATTTAAAACAGTTTTTAGGTATTTTTAAATAGCTTTTATTGCAATTAATTCAGAAAAAGTTCCAAAAAATAAATTTTCAATTTCATAGATTAAGATAAATACAAAAAGCAAAAAATTAATTTTTCTAGATTTTTCCTAGCTTATTTTGTAATTTTTAGCCATTTAATTAGATTTAAATAGTTTTAAATTCGTAGAAAATATAAAAATAATCAGAAAAATACAAAATTAGTTTTGATAATTCTCTTAGGTTATTTTAGATTTTATAAAAATAGTTTCATAATTTTCCCTTTAATTTTCATAATTTCTAGTATTTTAATTTAGTTTTAAAAGTTAGAAATTAGTTTTTAATTTGAATAAAATCCAGAAAAATCCTAAAAAATAGTTTTAATTCATAAATAGTTTTCAACTTGCATCTTTAGAGTAAAAGTAATTTTAGATCATATTTAGGATTTAGATTAAACGTAGTTGCATTTTATTTACGTTTCATTTATTACATTTTAGTTTTATTTGCGTAATTAGGATTTCCCGTAGTGTAATTTCCATTTTATGCTTCCCTCGCCCCGTAGTTTAGAAAACATCATATTATCCCCTTCTCTTATTCAAATCCCGATAATCGCGACGTGAGTTGGAAATTCCATTCAACCCTCGTTCGGAACGATCTCGGTGCTCAAACCTAACACGTTTGAGTTACCCAAATACTACAAACTTCTATTATTGGTTTCCCGAGCGAATCAATTTTTGGCGCCGCTGCCGGGGAGGGCTTGAAGCGAGTTTTCGTATTCCGTCTCGAATCGCGTGCATTTGAAGATCCTTCCCCGAGTGAAGTTACCCTCGTTTTTGTAAATATATATTTTTGAAAAACCCAAAAACATCTAAAAACACCAAAACATTCTTCCTAGAGTGTTTACAAAACCATAAAAATTAAAAAACCAACAAAAGAAACTGAAACGTCAATTGTTACGTCGGCTCACCTCAGAAGTACAACCTATACACGGGGTATAAGGAAAGTCTTGACATTAAATTGCAGACTGAAGAACGATCCACTCTTCGTTCCCGCTCCGCTGCGCGTACTTTTGAGAGCTATCGAGCACCGGTTGACGTGACGGTTACAAAAATATTGTGTTTTCTTAAATATAAAAACCCAAAAAAATTTTCCTTTTCAAATTTTGTTTTCCTTTTATGTTTGCTTTTATCAAAAATCCAAAAATATTCTTCTTTACCCTCTGATTTGATAATTCTTTCCTCTTATCCCTCTTATATTTGATTCTTATGGACTCCTTTGACTATTTCTGTCTGTGTTGTAATTCACGTTTGGGATATGATTATCAGTGTTATAATCATATGTGCCCCAATTCTTACAATAATCCTCAGAATTTTTCCGACTACCCTCCACAGCCCGAGATATCTTCGTTTGATCCATATTATTGTTATGGCTGTGGAGATATGGTAGATTCGTCGAATGATTTTCGTTGTTTACGGTGTATGCCCGAGATACATTCTATTTATGAAGAACCCGTTCCGATTGTGAATTATGATTCCAAAATTGAAGAACCCACCGGGGGCATCGTGGACGATTTTTCCTGGATTCACGACATGTTTGAGAAACAAACAATCGAATTTAAGAATATGCTTCAAACTTTCTTCAATCAATGGCAAGCTCAACAAAGTGTTAATGAAGAACCCGTTCAAGTTATAAAAGACAATTACACCATTCCAGAGACCACAACGGAAGTGGTGGAACTTGCTAGCTCTCAGAGCACACCACTTGTCCCATCTCTGGAATCTTCAGAATACAATCCCTCTCCCGTTTCTGAACCTTTCATTTCCGACCCTTCCCCTTCACTCACACCGGTTGAGAGAAGTGACGTCCTTTTGGAAGAGGTCGATGATCATATTTCTTCGAACATTGTTGAACCCGTTGACTCTTTCATAATGGGGGATGAGCATCTTAGTACTATTCCAGAAATGGAATTGTCTAATGTTGAGATCCTTATCCCAATCCCAAGAGAGTCCAAGGTTGTTGATGATATTTGTGATAAGCCTTCTCTTGATATCTCAAACGATCATGTTGAGATATTCTTCGATTCCGATGATGATTCTTATGGAGACATCGACTTTGTCGACGATTTACCTTCTGAGCCCGTCTACATAGAAGAAGATAATGATTTTGTGCCAGAAGATGAAGAGATTGAGCCTAATGATATAGAGATCGAGGATGAAGCATTACGTGAAACATTGTCGAATGTTTATCTTCTCATTTCCAAGATTGAAGCCCTTAACGATAATTCGAGTTCGCATCCTATCTCCGTTAAAGATAGTGATTTCTTACCCGAGCTTGAGACTTTCCGATTTGATGAAGAGATTAGTGGCAATCCCACTATTGATGATGTTTATCCTCCGATTCTTGAGCGATTCTACTTCGAGGTTGATGAGAGCAAAGTTTTGAACGAGATTTCCGATATTCTGACAAACGATCCGATCATTGAGGATGCGATTGATGAACCAATACCACCGGGTATTGAGGATGTTATGAATGACCCCGAGGGGGTTATGGTTGTTCTTGATGGTTTTCTTGACTCTCCTCTCTCTCATGAGTCCACCATCCTTTATCCTAATGAGCCGACATGTGAAGATAAAATCTTTAAACCCGAGATATTCATTGATGAGTTTCATGTTATAACCGTTATTCGTGATAAGGATCCTTCGATGGATGCCTTCATTTGTGAGCCTACACATCTTATCCCTTACCATGAGCTCCCGTTTTTCTTGGAGTTTTCTCATTGTGATCCGTCATCCTTTCGTCCACCCGCAAAACCACCGGATGATGGATCATTCTTTCATGATATACCTTATCCACCCATTTTCTTCTCCACCCATCCCGCCCAGTCTCATTCTTTCGGGAATGAGGATACCATCTTTGACCCTGGTATCCCTTCCGCTTGTTTCCCCAAGGACAAATGAATTCGGGGACGAGTCAGGCTAGCGACTCTTTGAAGAAAAACAGTAGCGCTTCGTGGGAGGCACCCCATGCTTATCTCTATCTTCTTTCTATTTTCTCTAATAAGTGACGTGAAGGGGTTAGCCTCTTCGATTTCTCGTGTTTGGTTATTTGTGATGTTTTGTCCAGGATGTTCCCGATATGAAGACTCTCGTGCTCGAAGTTTGTTTTTTCTCCACTCGAGTTTCATGATCGATGTTGTTGGAAATCCTATATCCAAAATCTTATCGACTAACGTTTATCTTCTAGCATACTTAATAAACGGCTTTTAGATTTTCGTTATTACCCTTACCTTTAAACATTGAGGACAATGTTTCGTTTTAGTCTAGGGTGGGTAATCTTCGATTTGATTTGACCGCACTTGCTTATTTTTTGTCGTATACTCTCGCAACCCCGTTTTTCCTTAGAAAATGAAAAAATTGTGCAAAAATGAGAGAATTTAAAAAATTTTGTAAGCTTTTGCTAGTTTTATGATTGAAAAGTCTTTGCTAGTCTCTTAAAAGTTACTTTAAATATGCGTTTTCCTTGAAAAATCCTTTGCTAATTGCTTAGACAAGAGGCTATAAAATGCGATTCTAGCTCACAAGGCCAAGAATTTGCAAGTCTCCCTGAGTGATTTTAAATATGCGAAGCTTAAACAAGAATTTGCTAGTTTCTAATAAGTGACTTTGAAAATGCGAGACTTGAGATTATTTGACGAAGCATTCGCTAAGTTAATATATATTTTGACACCTTGTTGACTTTCCGCTGGTGAGAGTAGGAATAGAATTCTGACTTGACCGGGCGTGTTGAGCCCTAGCTTGTTCCCTTAACCATAGATAATCTAAAAATTATCGGCTAAGCATCCGCGGATCTCATTATTTGGGATTTTAAATTTGCGGAGACTGAGGAATGATAGAGTTACTTATGAGTTTAGATGCTAAGCGTGGAGTAGTTGGTTCTCTTTAGAGCCCATCGAAGGTACTTATGGCTTTTTGTTCCCACAAAATTGTTTCACCCCATATCTGTTAAACAATAATTAGAGATGTTGAGTTTTTGGTGATAGTTAGTTCTTTATCTTCTTAAAAGAATCTTTGTTTTAAAAATTGGGTACACATAAAGGATCCGTAATAAATAAGTAATAAGTAATAAGTAAAGTTATGAGCTGCGGTTCGAGATCGGACCCTTGGATCTTTAGCCAGGATTGGGTGAGGTTCTTGGTCTAACCAATTGGGATCCTCATTTCATGAAGCCTATAGTCTTGGAATTACCCCGTGAAGCTCCGTGGTTCATAGCTCATATAAGTAAAAAGTATAAAAAAAAAAAAAAAAAAAAAAAAAAAAAAAAAAAAAAGTGAATAAAAATTCCTTGATGTGGACCTCATTTTTGAGACAATGGTTCTTGAGAGAAGACGGATAACTAATTATCGACTTAGCTTTATATCTTTATCGGATTAAAAGTTATCGAAACGAGAAATTTGAAGAAATTCATTTCTCACAAAAATAAAAAAAATCTAGAGGAAATTAGGAAAATCGGAACAAACGGTAATTACATAAGTAACTTCCATGGGTAGTGTTAGCATCTAGAGTCATATTTAACAATGATTTCGATTTTACGCTTAGTTTGGGACTTGTGAAAAATCAGGGACGATGTATTCTATCCGTATGGTCACTTCACGTTGTGTTGTGTTTCTTACTCCGTGATCCTAACGTGTCGTTTGAAAAATGTTGGAGTTATTGATCGACATGAAAGTTCAACAAACCGTCACTCATAATTGGAATGTGCTTAATCGGAATATCTATATATGAATAAAAAGGTAAACGGGGCGTTTTTTAGAATTAAGGCTTTCTTAATCTCTTTTAAGGAATCTTTGCTACTTCTTCATAGGTTTAGTAGAAAGAGATTGAAATCCTTGGTTTTAGAAGCGTGAGTTGATTGCATTGCGTGAGGACACGACAATGGTCTCGTCTGGGGTATTTTGATATGTGCAAAAACACATATCATTTCTTTATCAAATATAGACCCAAAATAACCAAGAAAGAGCCGTTTATTGTTAATATTTGTTGTTTTCTTGAGTTTGTGCTTGTGCAGGTACGGATATGTTAAAACACACAATAAGGAGCCAAATCAGACGAAAATCCGAGCACGAGAGATTAAGAGAGTTTGAGCTGAGCCGGAAGATCGAAATTATGCATTTGTGAAGATTTTATTCTCTGAGGATGATTTTTAGAAGATTTGATCATATTTGAAGAATTGTCAGAATTAGTCCCTAAACTTTGAGCTTTTGGCAAGAATGACCCATCAAGTTTCAGAATTTACAAGTTCAGCCTTTGGATTATTTTTGAATGACAAGATTGGCCCTTGAAAGAGATTTTCAGAATTACAACTATGGTCCTTTGAAATTCAGATTGTACACTTTGGGTCCTTAAAATACACTTTGGGTTCATTATTAGTCCTAAGTCCAACCTTGGCCCAAACAATAAACAAAAGCCCAAAACCAATCCTTTACTTACCCGGTCCAATAACCCACACCTTATACCCCCGGTTTTACTCAACCCGTATACCCTTGGAACCCGGTCAAACCACTTATACCCGGTCAACTTAACTCAAACAATAATAAAAAACCACACACGCCCTTTTTTACCCCCAAACCTGGAATTACATGAACCCTAGAATTACCCATGTGTCAATTCGGCCAAATTAACAGCAATTAAGGGTAATCTTGTACTTTCGTCTGACACACCTGCCATGTGCCTACTGCCAGGTCATCAATCCGCGTGCAACATATCAATCTCTGCTCTCTGATTGGCTGTAACACCCCCAAAAATGGTTTGCAGCGGAAGAAAAAGTTTTTGGGATGCTACTCAGTTGGATCATAACACAAGTGAAAAATAATAGCTTTTTCGTAAAATATTTCATTTATTGTAGTAAAACAAAGTTTACAAAAGTTGAATTGTTGCGGAAAATGGCCCATTAATAAAATGTGGTCCCCATTCGTAAATCAGAGTCATCTATGACCATGCCATGCCAATGCCCAAGCGCCTCCAGAGTTAGCTATTGCCTTTTCATCCTGAAAATACATGCTAAAAAGTCAACACAATGGTTGAGTGAATTCATAGGTTTAGTAAATAAGCAGTTGATCACAAGATTTTCAAGTTTAAGATAAGCCATGGGCTACGTCGTTATACGCCCATAAAAGATAGTTGATATTATTGCACTAAGCTCATGACACCAAACTAACTGCATACACCTAAATTACTGGTGTAAGTAAATAAAATTGCCCCTCTGAGATGTAATAGCCAATTACATAGAGATACCAAATATAGTGCGCCCCGGTTATTTCCGATAACCGAGTCGGGGTCGTCAGTTCCCATAGTACTATCCACGATATTTGCGTTCACTCGCAAGTGATTAATGGTTCATGATGTAGGGGACTTTTGGCAAACAACTTAGGCAGAGTCATAATATCAAAAGTACAGCAAACAGTTTTCAAGCAATTGTGATCATAAAAGCAGTAGTAGCATGTATTCTCCCCCAAGGAGTTTATAAAACAGTTAAAAGAGTAAAAGTGGGGCTATGAACTCACCTTAGTCCGGAGCAATGCAGGAATCAATACTATCACGACTAGCATCGAGAAATGAAATAAAGTAGTATCACAGTGCGGCATCGCACAACGATATAAGAGTATGGGCACAACGGCACGTCAACGGATCAACCTAGTAGTGTATGGCTTATCTCAGAATACGTATCATAAAGTAAAGAGATTTTTAAAAGATAAGTGTTTTAGTTTTCGTGGAATACTCGCATCAATGTTTGTTTAAAAGTATAATACATTGTATCTCAAAAAGTTAATCATTGTTGTTTCGTGTGGTGGTAAGAAGTCAAAGATTCGACAAGTAACTCATGCCAATTATAACTCACACCAAGGGGTAATGTATATCCCAATACATTATAAAGAATAGTCAAGTAATATTGACCAAGACTCAAGAACACACACCAAAGCATAAAACATGTAAAAAGGAACTAAACAAATAAGGACAATTAGCAAGTAAGTAACAAGCAAGCAATTGGTGGGGTTTTAGGCATTTACTTGGTAATCCTAAATAATTTAGAAAAGTCAATTAAGTTTCATAGGAAAACTCTAATAAAGGTTTCATTATTTAATAAAACATAAGGGTTATCAAATAAGTGTATAAGTTTATAAAAGTTTATAAATAACGACAAGTATGGATTTATACTTCTAATAATAAAAATTGTACAATTTAAAATATTTTGTCACTTGACGAATTTATAATAAAAGTGTTTTTGATAGAATATTAAAGTGTAGAAGTTTGTAAAATTCCGCCATGACTAGTTTGCTTATAAAATGTTTCCAAGTCGAATGATTTTAATAAATCTCGATTTCCAAAACAATTTATCCCGACAAGTTTTTAATTAATTATATTGTCACGCTTATTAATCTGTCACGTAATCAATTTCTGGATTATTTAGTATGTATTGGTTTTACAACTTATTATTAGTTCCGCATTATATTTTGGTCCATACGAGTAGAGTCTAGCTTATCACCTCCGTCTCGAGTCCAAATAGTCCAATTCATTCACTTAATGTCCAATAATATATGTCCCAAGATGTTGAGTCATATTCCGAAATACCAAGTCCGATAATTATTCATATCGTCCAAATCTAAATTACAACCCCAATTATCCGAAACTTAGCGAGAGCACCAAAGTTCCAAAATAATATAAACTAGTTAGTTCGATAGCTAGTAAACGTAAAATACCCACACATGTATATCGTATATTAAACCAAATAAGTGACACCCTTCCTTTTAGCTTATGGCCTCGAGGCCTGACATCCTACAAACGCACCCTATGGTAATTTGTTAACTGTTAACCAAAGAAATACCACACTCGTGGTGCTATCTATGAACCGAAACAAACCAAAGAAGAGTCACAACCATACAGGTTGTTGAACCGAGACAAACGAACGCACCCTACGGGGTGAAGTCTTACCGAGACGCAACATAAATTTCCACTCTTAAGATAAATCGATACAAATGACAATGATCAAATCCTAGATTAAACCTGAACAAATTATCAAATAATTAACATAAGCGAATCCCTTACACGAATCAGAAGTCAAATCGGGTCCAACCCGACCCGATTCACACATCATTACCAACACAGCTTTTAAACTATTACTACACGAATAAGCTAACAAACAAGACATTCTGAATCAATTTCTGATTCGATCGAGACCAAGGTGGGTCTGACCCGACCCGAAAATAAACAAGAAAATCCAAACATAATTTACAGGTTTGTATCCACACACTAGAACAAAACCGAGATAATGACTGGTTCAACAAACACCCCGTTTTTCTTCTTACCATTTGATCTATCTTTAAAAAAAAAGTTTTAAAATCTGATTTGTATCCACGAAAACCAATGAAAAATCATTCTTTAATCAAGGTAAATAGTAATAAAACGAAATGGTTTCCATTTGACATACCATGAATACGCAAAGGAGGTGGAAGGAAGACGAGGGGACGTCTGTGATGGTGGCTTCTCAGCGGTCGTGTGGCGACATGGTCGGAGGTTGGCCGGACAGGCGACAGAGGCGCCGGAGAATAGAGGAGAGGTGGAGGGTTATAAAACCCTAGAAATCCGAACTTACAAAAGTAGATCTAGGGCGCGTGGGTGGGTTTCACCGCGCGTGCCCTAGCTCATGATGATCATCTTGCTCCGATCTACAAACTGGTATAATGGTTGAATATTCCGACGTCGGTTGGCCGGAAAGGTGGCCGGAAAATAGGCGGCGCCGGAACCCTAGACAAAGGTGGCCGGAAAAGTATTGTTAGAGAGAGGGTGGGGGTTTTTAGAGAGATGAAATGTGTGTATATTGTGAGGAGAGATAGAGAGAGTGAGGGCTTTTATACCCCTAGGAGGACCACTTTTGCCAATATTAAAAGTTGAGGGAAAAGAGTGTGAAAGTATCATAGGAACCATTTTTGTAATTTCAGTAAACTTTTATAAATATTAGATTCGGGACACATTCGGAGGAGTAAACGTTCGACAAAAATTACGAGACTTGCGCCATTGTTCACGAAATCATTTTTCCAATAAAAAGGAGTATTTACTCGGCCACTTTCATGCAAAAAGAAATAATGATCAAATAGAATGTTTTAACGAAATTTACACTTGTGCTGGTACGCGCTGTGTCAGATTTTCACGTTTTATAAGAAAATCTATCGTTTTTGGTTCAAATAAACTTGGAAAAATCCAGGAGTGAAACTTAGTAATTATAGTTACTATAGTTTATTGTTAAAATATGTTTGAAATTTTACGGGTTGTTATATTGGCTGTTGATGCGTGGCATGTGCAATCCAAGGGTTGAAATCATTTGGGATACGTGGAAGGTGATCTAATGGCTCTAAATGCAATCAAAGAAGCACAAATGAAGATTTCTAGATCCTTCCTTGACCTGAGCTCGCCTATAAAAAGGCCCTTCATTCACAGTTGTAATCCATGTAGAGTAGGAGTAGTGTAGAATAGAGTTTCTGAGTAGATTAAGTGTTTTTAAATATTTTAGTTAAATTTCAGTAATTGTAATTTGTACTCAAATTTTATTAATACAAGTTTTATTTTAGCTTATATTCTCATCAAAATTCAAATCACTGTTTCATTGTTCATTTCAGTTTATAAAGATTTCAATTGGTTGTTTGAGCTTATTTCAAATTTATTCTAGCTTGCTACTCAAAAATGAAACTCAAAACACATTCTGGTCAACTAAAGTCAAAGTAAATATTGGATCTGAATTACTGGTTGAATCATGGATTTGGGTTGATATTGTACTATTTTTGGGTTGATAATCAGGTTTAGGATAGTGGTTATATAATCTCAGTCAACATGTCATTGTGACAGGACCATTATAAGTCCAAATTTTATTTCAAAAATTGCATCAGTAGTTAGTAGTAATAGTTATTGCTTGATTTAGTTTAATTCATCTCTGTTTATGCTTGTTTAGCTGTAGTATTCTGTTTGAATCATTGCTGTCTTTAACTTTAGAAAATGCATAATTTCTGTTATCATTTGCATCAGTAGACCAGATAGGTTTTAGTGAGTATTTGCTGTCACAACTTCATCATTAAGCTCTATTTAGGTTATTGGAATCTGTATTGAGGTTGATAATGGTCTAGATTAGTGATTTGCTTCATAAAATTTCAAAACAGCTTCAATAAGGGGTGTTTGGATTATTCAGTTTAGCTGATATTAAGATGATTCAGTAGTATAGATTGGTTGCTTCAGTTCTTATTAGCTAAAACTCAGCCAGTTCACGTCTTAGATTGCACCTTAGATTACTCAAAGTCAAAATTCATCTTAAACTGCTCTCTATATCATTTCTGTTGAAATCTGTCAGTTAGAACCTTGCATATAGGCTTAAAATCAGTAGATCTAGCTTGCTGTCATCATAATTAAGCTTATAACATCATAATCAATCCAGAACTTTGATTCAAAGCTCATAATAGTCAACTTTGCAAATCTGTTTTCAAAATTCAATTAGTGTAAAAATCAGTTTTCATCAAACTTTGTAGGCTTTGTATTAGCTTCATTTAAGACTGTTTTGATCTGAAATTTGGTACAATCACTCTTTGGTTGGTGGTCTTGAGAACCACAGATCTTGCTTGCACATTAGCTTATTGAATAAGCCTGTGCAACAGCTTAAAGTAGGGTCTAGGTAGCTTATTTGCTTAAGTAGCAGTTAGTATCAATCATTGGTAGTTTGCACAACATAGGTTAGGATTAGCTGGTATAAGTTGGAATTAGCTTATTTTGTTAGAATATAGCTTCTGAGATAGTCTGGTAGCTTATTGCACTGTGTAGCTTATTATAGATAGCTTATTTGAAAACAGTTTACACATCAGCTCTCATTTCTTACACATAAGCCATAGTTTTTATATTTTTCATAAAATTAGAATAATATTTTAGACTTTTACTGAATTTTTCATAATTTTTCATCACTATTTAGTATTTTTCACAATTTAAAACAGTTTTTAGGTATTTTTAAATAGCTTTTATTGCAATTAATTCAGAAAAAGTTCCAAAAAATAAATTTTCAATTTTCATAGATTAAGATAAATACAAAAAGCAAAAAAATAATTTTTCTAGATTTTTCCTAGCTTATTTTGTAATTTTTAGCCATTTAATTAGATTTAAATAGTTTTAAATTCGTAGAAAATATAAAAATAATCAGAAAAATACAAAATTAGTTTTGATAATTCTCTTAGGTTATTTTAGATTTTATAAAAATAGTTTCATAATTTTCCCTTTAATTTTCATAATTTCTAGTATTTTAATTTAGTTTTAAAAGTTAGAAATTAGTTTTTAATTTGAATAAAATCCAGAAAAATCCTAAAAAAAATTTTATTCATAAATAGTTTTCAACTTGCATCTTTAGAGTAAAAGTAATTTTAGATGATATTTAGGATTTAGATTAAACGTAGTTGCATTTTATTTACGTTTCATTTATTACATTTTAGTTTTATTTGCGTAATTAGGATTTCCCGTAGTGTAATTTCCATTTTATGCTTCCCTTGCCCCGTAGTTTAGAAAACATCATATTATCCCCTTCTCTTATTCAAATCCCGATAATCGCGACGTGAGTTGGAAATTCCATTCAACCCTCGTTCGGAACGATCTCGGTGCTCAAACCTAACACGTTTGAGTTACCCAAATACTACAAACTTCTATTATTGGTTTCCCGAGCGAATCATTAAGACGAACCTGAAGTTGCTTGATAAGTTTGATGATGACGGCTGGAGTTTCATCCTTAGTCCTCAAGAACTTTACCCAAGTAAATCTAGAGTAGTCATCAACAACGACTAAAATATATCTCTTCCCATTAATCGTTTGCACTCTCATTGGTCCGCACAGATCCATATGAAGGGTATGAAGAACTTCCATTACTGAGTTTGTGGGTTTTGGTTTGTGGGCATATTTCGTGCTTTTTCCTAATTGGCAGGCTGAACAAAGATGATATTTTTCATACTTTAATCTAGGTAAGCCTCTGACAAGATCCTTTCTGGCAAGGTTATTAATGGTTCTGAAGTTCAAGTGATTGAGACGACGATGCCATAACCATGACTTTGTTTTTGAAGCCTTTGACAACAAGCAGATTGGAGAGGACTTCATCATGTCTTCGATAGAGATGGTGTATAGGTTTGAACCACGAGTTCCTCTTAACAATTCCACACCATCAAGTTCTCTAACGAAACAAGTATGTTTTCTAAAAGCCACTTCAAGATCGGAATCACAGAATTGACCAACAGAGAACAAGTTATGGCCAAGACCTTCCACATAGTATACCCGGGAAATTACACTATCTCCAACCACATAATCTCCATAACCCATAATAGCTCCAAAATGGTCGTTTCCGAATCTAACTGTCCCGATGAATTTGCTCACGAAGTTCATGAGCCGCGACCGGTCTCCAGTCATATGCTTTGAACAGCCTGAGTCCAAATACCAGAGGACGATTTGTACGACCTGCATTTGAACACAGACAAGAATGGATAACTGGATAATTTGGAACCCCATGAACGATTGGGTTCCGTTTGGTTAGTAAACATTATTGGAGCACCCACATCAGTAATAGGAGATATGACCTCATTAGTATTGGTTGCAACACTAGTAGTGACAGTGGACCTGTGTGAGGTATGTTCACTTCTTAAAGGTATGATTCTACCAGTGGGCTTCAATTTCTTAGAAGGCATGGATCTAGACAACTTAGGGCAAGATTCATTCAATTTGAATTTTCTGCCAGTAGGTTTCCATTGATAACCCATATTGCTAAATTTTCTTCCTGTAGGTTTCCAACAGTTGCTAACCTTTTTCTTTTTAGGCTTCCAGATCTCCTTAACATGTCTAGCATTTTTTATATTCTTGACGGGAGTATTATCAACATTAATCACCTCATTCCAGAACATTTATGATTAAGACCAGAAATCAAACATTCATTACATGTTTTGCAAAAGGCAGTAGAATTCGAATTAATTACAGTGCGCTTATAGCTAATACTATAATCAACACGATTCGTTTTATTCAGCTCAAACTTATTCTTCCTAGGTTGTTCTTCTACTAGCTTTTCTTCAGCACTTTTGGCTGGCAAGATCCTATTTCGCATTGTATTGCCTGAAGGCTTTGACCCGCTAACCTTAGTATTGCCGATTACTCCTGTAGAAGGAACAACAGGAATATTAGTTGGTGAAACTACACTGTGCCTTGGTGGTCTAGAAGTGCTGAGTTCTGAAGTTTTGTGAGGCACATTAAAAGTCACATTCTTATCCTTAGGCATAGAACTGGGTGCTACTATTCTATCTCGCCTATTGCTAAATTTCGGACATGTGACAATTATGTACTCTAAGAGTTCTTGAGATCGTTTGGCATCCATGCAAGCATAGGCAATGGTACTATCAAGAGGTTTTTCTAATCTTTCATCTTCAACAATCTCACGAAGACCCTTTAAAATTTCCTTAAGAGATGAGAGATATGCTTTATGTGCAAGTTCATTATTCCTAATGGGCGGGGGAATATATAACATATCAATAGCATACTTATCACAATCAGAGACTTTGGGAACAGAGTACTTGCAATTGGGGATTGGCAACTTTCCTTTTACCTCACGCTTAAGATCCTCAATATCATTAAGTAAAGAAGTTATCTTTTCAATTTGTTTATCATGTGTAACTTTAAATGAATCACATAACTCTTTGTTTTGATCATTAACCTTTGAATTTTCAGTTTTAAAACAAGCATTTTCCTTTTGTAAGTTATAAATGATGTTTTGAAGTTGGAAATTCTGAGAATCTAAAGGTGGAGGCACATGGGAACCAGTTACATCCCTCTTTTCACCTTTCAGTTGTGAAATTTGAGCTTTCAACCTTTTGATCGTGTTATAATGAGCTTGAATTTGTTCATCACGTTTGTTGATTTCAAAAAATGCATCAAACTCAGGAGCATCAGACGATGTCTTGATATTTGAGGTTTTAACATTTTCATTGAGATGTTGATATTTTAATTGCAAAGCAAAATGTTCAACTTCTAATTTTGAAAGATGTTTAACCAGATTATCATGATCATCCTGTTCAATTTTCTCATGCAATTTTGAATTCATTTTTTCAAGCTCAATGACACGATCATGGGAAACTTTTAAAGCAACAGATAATTCATGAAATTGAGATGCAGTAATAGAAGAATTCGTAGCAACATAGAACACATCTTGAGCAACACATTGAGTGATCAAGTTCTCATTTAGTATATGCAGATTCTTCCTTTCAATTTCATTGTATTTTAGTTCCTGTTCATAATCATTGACTTCAACTATCATTGCATCGAATTCCTTTTCCATTTCTTTAATATCAGTGTTTATTCCAATTTTAAGACTCTCAAATTGTCCTTTTAATTGTTTAAAGAAAGGCATGACTTCGGTTAAGTAGCATTCTTTCATTTGCTCAAAACCCCTTTCCCCCTCAGTAATTCCTGTAGGTGTGATTCTCTTCTTACACGTTTTCTCAAAATCAACAAACAGCTGATAAACAACATATAGGCTGATTAAGGTCCTGCTATTAGTGGCAATAGATCTAGGAACTAGGTGCATTGGTGGATTAGGAGGATACACAGTTGCTTTTGGCAATTTCCTAAGGGGAGGGTTAGAAACAACAAGATTCTCTGGTTTTTGCTTATCTAAATCCATTTTCCAGAACACTTGTTCAGGAGTTAGAAGTGTCTGAGTCTTAAACTTGTTTAAGGAGATCTAGTTTTCCTTAGTGTAATCATGAGGTGTGATAATTATTTTCTTCTCTTTACCTTTAGGATCATCTAGTTTCTTGTTCAATTTTTCCCTAGTGACTTCATCAGATTTCTTATCTTCCTCTGTGATCTCAAAGCAACTAGGTTTTTGTCTAGGTTTAAGAATCTCCTTGCCATCATATATTACATTTTGAGCTGCTTTTGCTATCTTCCCGTACTCAGGGTTGGGTTTATCTGTAATGGGAACACTATGTTTGTCGCTTAAAACTCTATGCTTAGTGATCATGTGAGCAGTCTGAATGGTATTCCCTTGTACGTACAACTTATTCTCAAGTTTGTTTTTCAAAGCTTTTAGATTGGAAAAATCATTAAAAAATTTTGATTCCTTAGCATTGAATTCTTGCTTAAGTATTTTCACATTTTCTTGAAGTTCTTGTTTTTGCTTAGCAGTTTTAGAAAGCTTTTCTTGTAAGGAGTTTAACTCTTGTTTTAATACTTCTTCTCTAAAATTACTTTTTCTAATAATTGTACGCATTTGGTTATCCATATCCTGCTCAAGGGTAGTTAACTCAAACTTAGCACGCTGTTCATAAATAGCAACTTGTTCCTTATAGGTATTGAGCTCAGTGGTCAAGGAATCATCAGGCACAAATGCAGTGTATTCATCAATCATGCATTCATTGTTAATTGCAGAAGATTCATCACTAGGTACATGATGAGTGTGTAAATACTCATCATTTTTGTACAAAATAAACTGCAAAATCATCTGAAAACACTCAGAAATACATCAAAATGATAAAAATATCACAAATCAGTGTTTTATGTGTTTCAAATGCAAAATTATCAAAATCAGATGAAAAACGTATCAAGTTTGCAAAATTGGCAGTTTTAGTCCCCCAAGTTTCATAAATTGTCAAAAATAGTCCCTGAGCCATAATTTCAAAAGCAAATGTCACCAAAGGTCCTTTTAAAATCAAAAGTTGTCAAAATAAGTCCTTTGGTGAAAAATTTGAGAAATTTACAAAATTGGTCCTTCAAGTTTCAAATTTGGCAAAAATGGCCCCTGGAAATTGGAGAATGGCAAGTTTGGTCCTTGTACTTTGTGAGATTGTCAGTTTTAGTCCTTGGAGCAACTTTTCAGAATTGGCAGCCTAAGTCCTTGCATTTTCAGAAATTACAACAAAGGTCCTTGTGTTATTAACCTTTTAACTCCCATTTGGACCCTATCAAACCCAAGTGACCCCTGCCTTAATCCCTTGGACCCCCTGTCAATATGCAATTTGGACCCCCTTTGATATATGCCTGGTCAGTCAACCCAACTGGTCAAACCAGTCAAATATTCCAACCCCGCCATCACCCCTTTCCCCGTTTTCCCTCCCCATGTCTGCAAACCACTCCACCAACACAACCACCCAGCCTCCTTCTCACCTCACCTTGTTCCCCCCCTCCTCACCAAACTCCAAATGCAATAAATGTACCCCTCCCACCATCTCAGTCCTGTCCCAACTGTCAAATACCAAATTGGCGCCAAAAGTCCATTTAAACGGTTGAGATGATTTTTGAGCCATCCAATGGCTAGGATTGGTGGGATTTCATCAGAAGAGAGAGGCAAAGGAGTTTGGATATAAAAGAAAGAAAAAGGGAAGCAAGAGAGAGTCTTCTAGTTTTTATTTTTCTTTCTTATGTCGTTTTTTATGTCAAGTTGTTAATTCAGTGTTAAACTTGTATTATTTTGTTAAATTGTATTAAACTTAAGTGTCCAAGTGTATTGCAATTAAATTCAAGCACAAATTTCAGTTTATGTTTACAAATGCAAGTTTCTAGTTAACTGTTTCAATTTGCAATTTCAAACACTTAAATACAAGTGTTTAGAAGTTATTTTAAAGCTCATATAAGCTTGTATAAGCTTATCACAGCTTTTGATAAGCTTACATTGTAGTTTCTAGCAAGTTTGGACTTTGGTCAAAGAAAGTCAAAATGGGTCAATATGGCAATGGAAAGGTGCAGTGGGTGAAGCAGTGATGGATGTGGGTTAATTCAGTGATCATTGGGTTGAATAAATAGGTTAGAGGTTCATTGGGTGTGTGTGCAAGCCATTGTGGCAAAGGACAGGTTGTAAGTTATTTCAAGCTTCTTTGCATAATCTTCCATTGTAGTTAAAACTGGTGCAAATCTGTTTAAAAAGTTGTATTTAGGACTTATAGACTTAGTTTGATCATAAATCATAGTTGGTTCAGTTGTTATCTCAATTAATTTTCAAAACAGTTGCATTAAGAGGTGTTTGGAATTGCTGATTTAATTGTGTTCAGGACTTGTTCAGTGAATAACTTTTGTTTGTTCAAGTTTGTTTAGTCATTATAGACTCATATCTGTCTTACTTGTGTGCCTGCAATCCAAGAAAGTCAACATCCATATCATTTGAATCCAACAGGTTCACTGTTGGATTTTTGAAGAGCAAATCACTCATTTTGTGATTAAAAGTCATAAACAAAGGTTGTAATAGCTTCATTACATCATAACAAATCATAATCAATCATCAAATTGGATCCAAATCTCAAGAAAGTCAAACTGTGTACCACTTTCAAAAGTCAAAACATGTCAAAAATTGGTTTTTTGCAGAACTTGCAGATTGTGCACAGGTCTTATTAAAGCTCTTTAGGTCCTGATTTTTGGTTTATAAGTAGTTTAATAGGTGGTCTCTAAGACCTAATATCTGTTTCTAGCTTAAGCTTTTTGGATAAGCTTGTGTATAAGCTCAAAAGTAGGCCATGTTGCCCTGCTCACAAGGGTCCCTATAACTGAGTTTTTCTCAGTTTTATCTAGGCTTGCACAGGATTCATTAAAGCTTGTTAAGGGCTAGTCTTTTGGTTATCAGTAGCTGCTTAGGTCTAGTTTAGGACTTGATAATTATTTTTTAGTTTGTTGCTTATTTGGGTGCTTATTTGTTGACTGTAAGTTGATACCCATTTCTGTTTTAGCTTAATATCATAATCACCAAATCTGAATCAGCTTGTTAATCAGTGATTGTAGCTTGTTGATTTAAGTTTCATTTGGTCATATTTAGTATATCATAGTCTCTGTTATCAGTGGATTGCTTGTTTTGCTCATTTGCTTATCAAGTGCTTATTTCAATAAGCACTTGATTCATCAGTTTCAATTTTCTCCATATAACATACTGTTTTTCCATTTTTCCTAGCTTCTTTATATCATTTTAGAGTTTCCCTGAAATTTTCAGATTTTTCCTAGCTGTTTTGCTATTTTTCTTGATTTAAATTAGTTTTTAATCATTTTTAATTAGCTTTTAATACAAAAAATTCAGAAAAGGTTCAAAAAAATAATTTTTCAATTTTCTTAGGTTTAGATAAATATAAAAAGTGAAAAAAGTAATTTTCCAGATTTTTCATAGTTTATTTGGTAATTTTTAGTAATTTAATTAGTTTTTAATAGTTTAAAATTTCTAGAAAATAGAAAAATAATCACAAAAATACAAAAATAGTTTTAAAAAGTTTCTTTTGATATTTCAGATTTTTCTAAGTCTTAAATTTATTTTTCTAGCCTTATTTCACATTTTCTTGTATTTTAGGTAATTAATTAATAGTTAAAAATAGTTTTTAATTAATAGTAATTAATTTATTAGTTATAAAAATAATTTTCTTTTTCTAAAAAGTTTATTTTATCATTAGGATTGTAAAAACATCATTTTCATATTTTTAGGGTTAATATTGATTTAGTTTCACGTTTTTATTTTGTACGTCGCGTAGATTTTAATTTCAGTTTCGTAAAATCATAAAAACAAAAACATCATTTTAATTGTAGTGATAGCGTTTATTTAATATATTTTATCTTTTTAATTTCTTTTTAATTTGCATTTAAGTCTTTGTATCTGTTTGATATTTCTGTAGTTATAATCATAATCTCAATTCCCTTTTTCGTTCAAATTTCTCGATCACTATACGTTGATTGATCCATTGCATAGCTCGCTGGGACATAACGACCCGGGGAGACCCTATACTCCTCAGATCTTCATTGATTTCGTGCTTAAGCTGTTTTAAGTCTGTTACGACTTGACGGTTTTGCGCAGATCAGTACAATAAAACTGTCATCTTGTTTCACATATTGTTCATATGGGATAACATTGTTATTTCCCATATTTTCAATATCTGACTCAATGATTTCAGTAGATTGTTCTTCATGGCGAATCTTTTGCTCATCAACCATATCATATAGTTTGAGTACCTCTTTAATGATGGATTCCTTGGATGGAATGGCTTGTTGAGATGAAGAGGTCATTCGAGAGATATTAGCCATGAAGATAGTTTTTGCACATGGTTCATCATCAACGTCCGAGTCAAATGCATCACAGTCTGCAACTTGAAAGGCGTTGGGATTGTTCTGAGCAGCATGCACTGGTTGTTCGTCCACATCTCCATCATATTTCTAGCATACCCATCAGTCAAGAACAACAGCTCCTCTTCATTCAACGTTACACCATTATCTTGTGCTTGAACCAACAACATCTTGTCCCTGAAGTATTCTGCTTTTTGAGGGCGTTTGGGTTGAGTACAGTTCCTAGCAATGTGCCCTTCTCCACCACAGTTGTAGCACTTGATTGGCTTTGCTTGACCCTGGTTTCCATTCCTTCCCCAATTCTGATTTGCAGCATAGCCTCTACCAGCTCCACCTCTTCCTTGTTCATACTGCCTTTCATGAACAGGTTGTACAGTAACCTTTCCATCTCTGACCAAAGCATGGTTGTGTAGATTGGATGCAGTCCTAATTTCATTGTTAGTGTGAAGTTTGTTGGTGTGTGGAGAGAAGGTTAAGTTTTGTTTAACCATAAAAGCCAATTTATTGATAAAGTGCTCCATGACTTCATCAGAATTAGGTTGCTTATAACCCGAATCAGGAATGGGATTGTGATTATCATTTCTAGTGGGTGTGACATGTGATGCTTAGGTGAAGAATGCAGTTGTATCATTTGATGAGCTTGTTTCTCCTGGTTGAGATTTGAATTGTTCAAGAATCCGTTTTTCAAACATAGCATGTTTCTCATTCTGAAGAAGGAAAGCATACAATTGCTCATAGTTGGTGTTCTTAAGTCCCTTGGTAAGCTTCACAGACGTGACAAACTTATGCCATTCAGGGTTCATGTTGTTCACGAATTTTGAGTTCAACTGAATGTTTGGCATAGTCATCTTAATATTCCTCATATCATTCACCAGCTTGTGGAATCTCACGTAATATTCATAAACACCTTCTTCAGGTTTCATCTTAAAATGCTCAAATTCATCATACAGCTGTGATTCTCTGTCTTCGATAGTCAATTCAGAACCTGAGAGAAGCATCTTGACATTATCCCAAACTGCCTTGGCTTCTGTGTTGTGATTGATAAGCTTGTAGATATCTTTTGGAAGACCTTGAAGAATAATATTTGAAGCCCTGATATCAGCATCGAATCTCTTTTTCTCCTTATCAGTGAGTTCATCATAAATCTTAGGTCTATCCATTCCATAAACTATTGTTCCATCTGCAGCAGTATCAATCATGTCTCTAGTAGTCTCAACCTGATACGGTCCTTCATCAATTGACTTAAGGATGTTAACCCCATTCTCCTTTCCTAAGCAGTACAGCCTGATTCTTTGTGACCAAGACTCATAGTCAGTTCTATCAAGCATGGGAGGAAGAGTATCAGATCCTGCAGCTTGCACATCATCAGCAACGGAAGACATGTTTAAATTCTACGGGATTTTACAAATCTTTGACTTAACCGAGAAATAGATTCTTTCACGGGATTTTACAAAATCAAGAGACAAACCGTAAAACTTATACACTTATGCGAAGACAGCAAAGTTATGCGTAGGAACTTATGCGTAGATGAGAGCTTACGCGTAGACAGCAGTTTACGCGTAACTTACAACTTACGAGTAGACACAGGCTTACGCGTAGACAGAGTTTATGCGTAGAGTTTTAGGGTAAAAAGCTTAAGTTTATGCGTAAACCAAAGCTTAGGCGTAAAAAACCTTATGCGTAAGTTTCCCTTAGGCGTAAGACAAGCTTATGCGTAAGAAAAAGCTTATGCGTAAGAATTGTTACGCGTAAGTTTTATGCTTATGCGTAAAATTAGGGTTTTACCCACAACGATCTCTTACACTTCACAGTGCACGAGATATCCAAAGTCGAAGTGTTTTTCAGGCTTATCCAAGCAAGAAGAACACTAAGTAACCACCAGAAATGAAGATCAAGTGAAAAATTCCTTACGCGTAGGATTAGGGTTTCGTTATGCGTAGGAAGTACAAATTTTGCCAAACACGTTTTTATGATCAAAAACGTTAAGACAACCAGATAAAAATGATAACACAACCTTAAAAACACCAAAACAACAAGTCTCGAAGATCAAAACCACTATTCTCTCTTATGTGTAGATCCGTACACACGTATCCAAACACTCTTAAAAACCAAGAAAAACTTGTAAAGTTTGAAACTTTTTGCAAGAAACTGAAAGTTTAACACTCAATAAACCTTAACCCACAAGAATCTTGGATTAAAAAGTGAAAAATTTAAAGCTTTAATGATTCAAAGATATCGTGTACGAGACAACCTTTTTACGCGTATAAACTAAACCTTAACCCAAGAATAACAATCAAACCAAGAACATGAGAGATGGATGATCAAACCATGGCTCTTGATACCATTTGTAAGATCTTGGTTTGTTAAACAAGAGGTGCGGCTACTAGGTTAAGAGTCTAGAGAGAGAAAGTGAGAGAGAATGGGAACCCTAGAGAGACAAAGAAAAATGTATTATGAAGCTCCAACCCTTTGCCTTGGAGGGCAAAGGGTATTTATAGGGTACAAGCAAAGACGCCTCTATTAGGTTGTGGATCAGGCATACAGTGGGTAAAGACCCGTCCGTCCTCCACGGTGTTACAAAGTATTCTAAATACTAACACTGAATTACTATGACTACGAGCTTTCTAACGAGTATACATACTTGAGGTGACCGACACTTTAAGTACTGGATTTACTAAATCCCAACAATCCAAATATGCTTAATTAAAAATGATGTTAACCTATGTTGAAGGACTAGGTGCCTAGGATATGATTGCTAGGATTAGATGATTAGAGTTTGATAAACACGTAATTCCCATGCTTTATACGAACTGATTGATATGTTGGATTGACTGTTATTAGTCGATGGCTGTTTGGGTGATGTCGACCACCATATATCTGCTTGTGTTCACTAACGTATGCAGGTATTTTGGTATAAGAATGTTCCCGATCCGGATCCCACATAATATGATGATTGGATGCCGAAAGGAAAGGGTAACTATATCTTGGGTTGACAAATGAAGAAACGGAGCTTAATTTGACTTCAATGGAGAGTTGGCATAAATGCAACGTAAAAGGTCTCACTGCATCAGCAGATGGTTTTCTTCTAAGTGATTGAAGAAACGGAGCTTAATTTGACCTCAGTTGGCATAAAAATGCAACGTATGAAGTCTCACTGCATCTGCAGATGGTTTTCTTCCAACCCTACAGCAACAACAGAAGCTTCTTAACCACCTAACGTATCTTTGTGCAGGATGCCATTTTTAAACAATTTTGAGAAAATTTGATTAAATTGTTTTGAAAATGGAAAATATTGTTTTGAAAATTAATTGGACTTAACTTTGAAAATCACCGGACTTCATTTTATCAAAACTTAAGTCACTCAATCAACGAATTTGGTCATCGATTGAGGGGGAGAGTGATTTTATTTAAAGTATTTTCATACAATATATCTTCAAAAGAGTCCGTTTGTACGTTAAAATATGGTGATCTAAAGATTTAATGTTATGTCATGGTATGATTTTTTCTTTTGAATCAAGGTCTTTCAAAATGAAATTTTTTCTGTTCTTGTTTGATTGTGAAATTGTTTTATTTTACTAAAAGATCTCTTAAAAACTATCATACCTGACACTAACAATCTTTAATGTCTTAAATTGGTCCTTATCTGTCATTATTCAAAATTAAATCTGGCCACGTCTTTCCCCAAACTCTTTTAAATGATTTAAATCAATTGGGATCTCAAATCTCAAAAGGTTTGAAATTTTTGATCGGGGGAGAAATTGTGATTTAAATATCAAATCTGTTTTAATGGAATCGGTTTTAGTCCTTTATAGGCACTCCTGCCTCCATGTGCCAAACGATTTCAAATACACAATGCACATGTTGAGGAGGAGGATTTATCCAAAAACTAGACGAGTATTTAAACCTCGCCACATTTTCTCCCATGTTTTCTAAACCTTATTAAATCACTTGGGATCCAAAATCTCAAAGGGTTTGATATTTTTGATCGGGGGAGAATTTGTGATTTAATATGAAATTTGATAAAAGGTGATCATTTGATTCAATGTGCTGGCTGATGAGTGTCTAAATACTCATCATTTTTATACTGTTAGAAAGCCAAAAGCATCTGAAAACACTCAGAAACACATCAAAATGATAAAAATATCACAAACAAGTGTTTTATATGTTTTAAATGCAAAAACATCAAAATCTGGTGAAAAACGTATCAAGTTTGCATAATTGGCAGTTTTAGTCCCCCAAGTTACAAAAGTTGTCAAAAACAGTCCCTGGTAATTCAAAAACTTGTAAAATATCATTTTAGGTCAATAAGATTCAAAAGTTGTCAAAACAAACCCTTTAAAGTTTAAAAATCACAAATTGACAACTTTAGTCCCTAAACTTTGAAAATTGTCAAATATAGTCCTTGGTTAATTTAAAAAGTAAAAATTATCAAACATTAACCTTGTACTATTTATAAATGACATAATTGGTCCTTCATGATAACTTTGGAGAAAATTACAAGTTTGGTCCCTAGAGTTACAAAATTGGTAATTTTAGTCCTTGTACATTTTAAAAATGGAAAATAATCAACAATAGTCCTTGTACTATTCAAGTATGGTAGGAATGGTCCTTGTGAGAGCTTTGGAAGATTGGCAGGTTCAACCTTTAAACTTTGGCAGAATTACACTTTTGGTCCTTGTGTTTAATACAAACCAAACGGACACCCTATATATTATCTAAACCCAATATCCAGCCCAATCCAATAAACCCGACCCAAACTTTTAAATTCAAAATAAACCGCCACCACTGTGTGTCTCCTTCACCACGCCTGTAAACCAATACCAGAGCAGTTTTGCCACCTCTTCACCTCCACCTCACCATCTCCACCTAGTTACCTACTCCCTCCACCTCCACATCATTCCAAGCCCCATTAATTCAGAAAACCTGCTCAATTGAAAAATGGCGCCAAAAGTGACAAATGTCAAATCTGATTATCTGGCACTATCTAATGGTTGAGATTGGTGGGAAATGCTCAAGAGTGTCGACAGAGTTGGAAAAGATCAATAAATAGAAGTTTGGTGCAATGTTGTAAAATATCTAGTGTAATTTAATTTTAAGTTCATGTCGTTTTTATAAACTTTAAATTTCTAGTTCATGTTAAAGCTTCTAAGTACTTTGTTATCATCTTCAGTGTAATAAAATCATATTTCCAGTTTCAATTCCAGTTTGTGCACATGAATTTAGTTTTTGCCTGTTTACTAGTTCAAAAGTCTCAAAACTCTCAAGTGATGTTATTAGCTGCTGTTAAGAATTGAACAAGCTTACATAAGCTCTTGTAAAGCTTTTGAAAGCTTGTTGAAACTAAAAAAATCCAGTTTATAGTCAAAATAGAAAAATTCTCAAAAATTATCAATAAATTAGTGAAAAAATACAAATCCTGTGGAAACATGATCAAGACAAAGGTGCAGTACTTATTTTGGATTGCTTAGTGGGTTAGAGCTTATTGGTAAGCTATAGGAGTAATCTCAGTCCTTGGTTATCTGTTTTACACTTGGATTCCAAATTGTAAGTAACTTCTCATAAATTACATTTAATATTATAAGTACTCTAAGCTTGTTAATTCTAGTATAAATCTGTTTTAATATAGTTATCATAAGATAATAACTAGATTCCTTTCCTTAAAAACTCGTTTTGGTGTTAAAAGCTTCACAACAGTCTAAATAAATAGTGTTTGGATTTGCTGATCTTTCTGTGATAGAGGCCATCTGAGCTGTTATGTATTGTTGTAATAAGTCACAATAGGTTCTAATAGATCAGTGTAGTCATAAAATCTAGTACTCATTTAATAAAAAGTCAAAATCTTGTTTAATCTCATTTTAATAGCTAAACTGTTAGAATCTAGATTGTGAAATTCATCAAACTAGCTTATAACAAAGTACTCTAGCTTAAAGTAGTCTTATTATAGTTTAATACATCTTATTCAGTCCATAGATTCAGTTAGAATTTCATTAAAGTCAACATAGTCCATTTTATAAAAAAGTCAAACTGTCCTGTGCACAGTTATAACCACTCATTTCATAAGCTCATTAAGAGCTCATTAGTGAGCTTAATCCTGTGTGCTTTAGCTTTTTGAGAGGCTCACCTAGCCATCTCAAGTTTCCAGTTTTTATTTTTCAATTTAGAGTTTATTTGATAAGCCTGCAATTAGTTTTTAAATTTGTCCATTTTATATAAAATACTAAGTAGTCAGAGTTCATAAGATTTTCACAAGCTTCTCATAAGCTCTATAGTAGACACCACAGTGAGTTTCTTAGTTTTTTGGAAAGCTTATTAGGTTAACTTGTTAGTCCAAGTATTCATTTTTAATTCCTAGCTTATCTTAGTGCTTAAAAAGTAGCTTATAAGTGCCTAGTGATTCATAAAACTGTCCTGTGCTTAACAGTTACAACCAGTGCTTATATTAAGTCATTCAGTGCTTATTTCTTTATAAATTGTGCTTATTCAGTTTTCAATTTAGCTTAAATACAGTTCTTAGCTTATTTCCAGTTTTATTTTGCTTATTAAGTAGCTTAAATAGCCAATAGACTTAAACCTTGTGCTTATTTTAAATCTTAGCCAACTGCTGAGATTAATAAGTTAATACAGAGCTTTTTAGTCAATTTGATAAAAAGTTGTAGTTGAATAAATTGCTTATTTAAGTTAGCTTAACAAGTTGCAAAAAGAAAAACAAAAAAAATAAAATAGTTTTAAAAAAGTGCCACTGCTGGGATTTAATCTCTGGCCACCCAGCTCACCACACACACTCCTTACCAACGCGCCCTTGGGACTTGTCTCGTTGGAATTTACACAAACAAAGTATTTAAACCAAAAACCCAGTTTTACCAATAAGCTCTCTTGAGCTTATTTGCAGCTTATTTTCCCAAGCAAGAGGCTGTTTTCTTATTTTTCTTAGGTCCACAGTTAACCAAAGTAGTTTTTGTGATTTTTCCATAATTTTCTTAAAATGTTTAGTATTTTTAATTAATTAATTAGTTAAATATAGCTTTTAAATCATAATAAATAAAATAATAATCAGAAAAATATAATTCTTTTTCCTAAAATTTTATTTTATCATATAGTACGTAAGAAAATTAGTTTTACATTCGTAGGTCTTTTATTTCATAAATTTTACGTTTTTGCTTGCGCTCCAGCGTAATTTTTAGACTTAACTTACGTTTTTATTTTAGATCTAGTTTTTAGATAAATTGAGTTTACGTTTTAGTTAAAATAGTTTATTTAAGTTATTTTGTTTTATAAAATTAGAAGAAAACATCGATTTTAAAAATAGTGATAGCGTTTATTTAATATATTTTAACTTTTTAATTTCTTTTAATTTGTATTTAAGTCGCTGTAATTTATAAATCTTTTCTTTAGGTAATTTTTCACCTAAAACCTTACTGATCACTATCCTTAGTGATCATTCTATCATCTGATCAAGTGTTTAATACACCAATTCATCCTCCGTGGGACTTAACGACCCAGGAATTCCCTATATTCCTCTGATCTTAATTGAATTTGTGTTTTAAGCAGTTTTAAGTCTGTTACGGTTAGCCATTCACAAGTGGTTAGCTTGTGTGATTAGACTTGACTGTTTAGCACTAATCAAATTTTGGCGCCGCTGCCGGGGAGGCTGTAAGCGTGTTCTAGCATTTTCAGACCCGTACTTGCACATATACCACAATTTGTAAAAAGTTTTCTGTAAAGTTAAATATAAATTAAAAAGTTCATTAGCACTTTTCCTAAAGTGTTAAAAACCCAAAAACAATATAAAACAACAAAACAATCATAACGTTTTCTAGCTTGTGTTTCTTTTAAGGTGATTCTTAAAGAAATACGATTTGGTTAAACGAGACGATACCAAAAATATTGTCCAAAAGTTTTTGAACCCTTTGCACAAATCATACCTACGTCTTTTCAGTGGTACTTAATTTCTACATAAAAATCAACCACCGCAAATCAAGGCAGTGCACTACCTAACTGGGGGTGCGACCATAATAAGTTCCCGAACCACAGATTTAAAACTTGCCTTTGTGTCACTTGTGATTTGGTGTACCTTTTTCAAAGAAGCCATTTCATTTGTGATTATTGGTTAAGTTCACTTGTGTTTTGCCTCATTTGTTTTGAAAATTGATTTTTATACTTAGTGCATGCGCACTCGTTCTTCCAGTTCTACAAGTCCACTTTCTAAACTTGGAAACATTCCTCGTAGACGTAGAGGACGTTCAGCTCCTTCAGCCGTGACTGAGGAACGTCTACCACCACCACCACCTGTCGAAATGGCAGAAGACAAACCCATGAATGAGCTTCTCCAAGCACCCATAGAGGGTTACGGAGATGCCATTGTTGTCCCAGCCATTGTGGCTGATACCTTCGAGCTCAAAACCGGGTTACTTAATCTAGTAACCCAAAGCCAATTCTATGGTTTTGAGCGGGATGATCCTCATGCACACATTCGATGGTTTAACAAGATAGCATCTACCATCAAATACAAGAATGTCCCACACGAAGCTATCAAGCTTCTTCTGTTCCCATTTTCTCTAGAGGGACAAGCCCGGAATTGGCTTGAGAAACAACCCCCTCGTTCTATAGAGACATGGGAAGATCTAGTCACTAAGTTCGTTAACGAGTTCTATCCTCCATCCTGAACCACAAGTCTTAAGAATGAGATAATGAAATTTTCTCAGAGATTTGATGAATCATTCGGGGAGGCATGGGATCGTTACAAAGAATTGCTTCGCAAGTGTCCGCATCATGGTTTTACCGAGTTAATGCAAATGGATACTTTCTATAATGGTCTGAGACAAGCTGACCAAGACTCTTTGAATGCCTCCGCGGGAGGTAATTTCCTTAGCAAAACCACAAAAGAAGCCTTACAAATCATTGAAAACAAGTCCCAGGTCCGTTCTTTCCGCACAAAGACATATCAGAATCAGTCTAATGCTGGACCTTCTACTTCATCTCCTGTGAGTACATCTAGCACCGATGCTAAGATTGATAAACTCACGGACATTGTTCAGGCTTTGGTTCTTGCTAACCAAAAGAAAGTCACCTTCACACAAACACCATCACATGGTGAAGTGAAGAAAGTTGAAGTTTGTGTTACTTGTGGTGGTCCTCATGCATACTACAACTGTACTGCCACTGATGGTAGTCCGTTTAAAGCAAATGCTATAGCCGGTACTTCAAATCAGGGAGGTAATCAATACCGTCCTCAGAATGAACCAAACTACCGTGCTAACACTTATCAGGCACCACCAGGTTTTAACCAGAATCTTAACCGGAATCAGAATCAACCTAGAATGAACCAAGGTAATTTCTATCCTGGACCCAATCAAGGTTTCCAACAACAAGGAAACCTTCATCAAAACAATTTCAATCGTGGGAATCAATTTCATGGGAATGTGAATCCTAATCAAGGGAATTTTCAACAACAAGGTCCTAATCAAAACATCAGACCTCAGAATTTCCCTCCACATCCTCCAGTACCATCATCTGATGAGTTACTGAAGCAGTTCATGAAATCTCAAGATGAAATGAACAGGTTGTTGGTCAGTCAGATTGCTGATCTCAAAAAGTCTTTAAATGATCAACCCTCGGGCTCAGGAAAACTTCCGAGCAACACGATCGCTAACCCGAGGGGCGATGCTAAGGCGATCACGACCAGAAGTGGTGTTTCATACAATGGACCCGCTATTCCTACTACCTCTTCTTCTTCTTCTTCTCTCCCTAAGGTAGTGGAAAGTGAACCTAGGACACACAATGGACCTACGACTCCAATGCCTCCTCCACTAGGAGAAATAAGTCAAGTTATCAAGGAACTTCCTGTTAATAACGGAGGAACCAATGATGTCCATCCTCAAGTTGTCCAGAAACCCAAGTCTAATTCAGGAGTTGTTTTTGAACCACCTGTAGCTCCCGTTGAAAATACCAAATCCAAATCTTCTATTCCTTATCCATCACGTTTGAATGAGCAAAAGCTCCGTGAAAAAGCTAGTCATCAAATGGACAAATTTTTTCAAATTTTCCAAGAGTTACATTTTGACATAAGCTTTGCGGATGCTATCATGCTGATGCCCAAGTTTGCATCAACTCTCAAACACATGTTAAGCAACAAGGAAAAGCTGTTTGAAATGGCTAAAACTCCTCTTAACGAGAACTGCTCTGGAGTTATCCTAAAGAAGCTTCCAGAAAAGCTTGGAGATCCTGGAAAATTTCTCTTACCTTGTGTATTTCCAGGAATGGTTGAATGCTTTGCCCTAGCAGATCTTGGTGCAAGCATCAACCTGATGCCTTATTCAGTATGGAAGAAACTTTCTCTTCCGGAACTTACTCCTACATACATGACTCTCGAGCTTGCAGATCGTACAATATCCCGTCCTCTTGGCATTGCCGAGGACGTATTTGTGAAAGTAGGAAAGTTCCATTTTCCAGCTGACTTCGTGGTTGTTGATTTTGATGCCGATCATCGGGTTCCTCTCATTGTTGGTCGAGGATTCCTGAGAACGGGCCGTGCTCTCATTGATGTATTTGAGCAAGAAATCACATTGCGTGTTGGTAATGAAGCTGTCACTTTTAACCTTGATCAAACTTCGAGGTAATCCGCAAATTATGATTCTGAATCGGTTAACCGAATAGATATCATTGATGTTGCTTCTGAAGAGTACTCTCAATAAGTTCTTGGTTATGATCATAATTCTTCGTGTGATAATATCACTCATTCATCTCAACCCATCATCGCCAATTCTACTCCTTCTCTCACCCCATTTGAGGAAAGTGACTTCATCTTAGAAGAGATTGAAGCCTACTTGTCTAGTGATTCTGTTCCATGGGAAATTGATCACGCTCCAATTAACATTGAGGGAGACATACTTCTTATTGAGAAGTTGCTTAATGATGATCCATCATCAGCCCCTCACACTAGTGATTCAATTCATGATGAGATTAATCAAAATGAGATTAATCTGGAGGGAGTTATTCATCTTGAGAAGTTGTTAAATCATGACATTTCTCCTCCATTCGCTCCCGTCGAACTTCATAACAAGGAAATCAAATCAGTTGAGAAAACTGAAGAATTTCCTGAGGTTGAGCTTAAGGACTTACCACCTCATCTCGAGTATGCATTTCTTGAAGGTGATGATAAATTACCAGTCATTATTGCTAGAGATTTGAGTAAAGATGAAAAGTCTGCTCTCATAAAAATCTTGAAGTCACACAAGCAAGCAATTGCTTGGAAACTCTCCGACATTAAGGGTATTAACCCTGAATTTTGTACTCACAAAATCTTGATGGAGGATGACTTCAAGCCAGCAGTTCAACATCAGAGAAGAGTAAATCCAAAAATCCATGATGTTATCAAACAGGAGGTTATCAAACTTCTTGATGCAGGATTGATTTACCCGATCTCAGATAGTCCTTGGGTTAGCCCAATTCATTGTGTTCCTAAGAAGGGTGGCATAACTGTTGTCACAAATGAAGATAACGAGTTAATTCCAACTCGATTGGTGACGGGATGGCGTGTGTGCATTGACTATCGTAAGTTGAATGACGCCACTCGAAAAGACCATTTTCCTCTACCCTTTATGGACCAAATGCTTGAGAGATTAGCAGGGAATGAATACTATTGTTTCCTTGATGGTTTCTCGGGGTACTTTCAGATTCCCATTGATCCACAGGATCAAGAGAAGACTACATTCACCTGCCCATACGGAACTTTTGCCTACAGACGTATGCCTTTCGGCTTATGTAATGCTCCTGGCACGTTCCAACGATGTATGATGGCCATTTTCTACGACATGATCGGGGAAACAATGGAGGTGTTTATGGATGACTTCTCGGTCATTGGGGATTCGTTTCAAACATGTCTCTCCCATCTAGATAAAATGCTCAAACGGTGTGAAGACACCAATCTTTGTCTAAACTGGGAGAAAAGCCACTTTATGGTCAAAGAAGGCATAGTCCTTGGCCATAAAATTTCAAAGAACGGGATTGAGGTAGATAGAGCAAAAGTTGATGTTATTGCTAAATTACCTCATCCTACTACCGTCAAAGGTATTAGGAGTTTTTTAGGTCATGCCGGTTTCTATCGTAGATTCATACAAGATTTTTCCAAAATCGCCCGGCCTATGACCCATCTTCTTGAAAAGGATGCTCCTTTTATCTTTTCACCCGAGTGCATCGAAGCTTTTGAAACACTAAAGAAAAAGCTCACTGAAGCACCCATTCTCGTTACTCCCGACTGGGACTTGCCCTTTGAGCTTATGTGCGATGCAAGTGATTTTGCTATCGGTGCAGTCTTAGGGCAACGTAGAGCTAAGCATTTTCAGCCTATTCACTACGCAAGTAAGACTATGACTGAAGCTCAAACTCATTACACCACCACAGAAAAAGAGCTATTAGCCGTGGTGTATGCATTTGAGAAGTTTCGGCCGTACTTAATCTTGACCAAATGTGTAGTGTATACGGATCACTCGGCTCTCAAATGTCTCTTTGCAAAACAAGATGCAAAGCCGAGATTGCTCCGTTGGGTTCTCCTCCTCCAAGAATTTGATATCATCATACGTGATAAAAAAGGAGCTGAGAACTTGGCTGCTGATCATCTGTCCAGATTAGAAAACCCTCACCAAGATGTTTTCGAGAAAAAGGAAATAAATGAAACATTTCCTCTCGAGACACTCAATGCGGTTTCTTTTCGGGGAAATTCTTCTACCCCATGGTTTGCTGACTTTGCAAATTACCATGCGGGTAACTTCATTGTGAAAGGGATGTCGACCCAGCAGAAGAACAAATTCTTCAAAGATGTTAAACATTACTTCTGGGACGACCCTTTCCTATTCAAAATCTGTGCGGATCAAGTCATCCGACGGTGTGTTTATGGACAAGAAGCTCTTGACATTCTCAAAGCTTGCCATGCTGGACCCACCGGGGGCCATCATAGTCCAAACTACACCGCCAAAAAGGTGTTTGATTCCGGGTTTTATTGGCCCACAATCTATAAGGATGCCCACGATTTTGTCAAAACCTGTGACGCTTGTCAACGTCATGGAAATATATCTCAAAGAAATGAAATGCCACAAAATGCCATTCAAGTTTGTGAGATATTTGACATATGGGGTATTGACTTTATGGGGCCGTTTCCATCTTCTCGAGGAAACAAGTACATACTCGTGGCTGTTGACTATTTGTCAAAATGGGTTGAAGCAAAAGCTTTACCTACAAATGATGCCCGAGTAGTTGTGAAATTTTTGAAATCTCTTTTTGCCAGGTTTGGAACTCCTCGTGCTATAATCAGTGATCGTGGTACACATTTTTGTAATGACCAATTTGATCGTGTCATGCAAAAGTATGGTGTTACCCACCGTCTATCTACTGCATATCACCCACAAACAAGTGGGCAAGTGGAAGTTTCAAACCGTGGTATAAAAAGGATACTTGAAAGGACAGTAGGTGAAAATCGTGCATCCTGGTCGGATAAACTGGATGACGCACTCTGGGCTTTTCGTACAGCTTACAAAACACCAATTGGGTGTACTCCTTACAAGCTAGTGTACGGAAAGGCATGTCATCTTCCGATTGAACTAGAGCACAAGGCTTACTGGGCCTTAAAGCATGCAAACTTCGATATACAGACAGCCGGTGATCACAGAAAATTTCAAATGAATGAACTAAATGAACTTCGTGATCAAGCTTACGAGAACTCTTTAATTTACAAACAAAAGACAAAGAAGATTCATGACTCTAAAATCAAGAACCGCGTTTTCAACGTTGGTGATCGAGTCCTTCTTTTCAACTCTAGATTGAAGATTTTCTCGGGAAAGCTTAAGTCCCGTTGGTCTGGTCCATTTACTATCACTAAGGTTTATCCTTATGGTACCATTGAGTTATCTCAACCTGATGGTCCTAATTTTAAAGTAAATGGTCATCGATTAAAGCATTACTTTGGAGAGGACATTCCCCCTGTGGTTGTCCCGGATCTACAAACTTTCCCCATGAACCAATGAATGCGGGGATCGAGTCAAGCTAGTGACTCGGGAATCAAAAATAGTAGCACACTCCATATGGGTTTTCACCCATATTTCTATCTTCTTATCCCCTTTCTACCACCCTAGTGTGGGGGGGGGGGGTTGCCCCACATGTTGTCCATTTAAAAAAAAAAAAAAAAAAAAAAAAAAAAATGTGTATATATCAAAAATAAATGGCCGTAGTATTTCCCTTTTATGTTCTATGTTTCGGCATAACCGCCGGTACTTTGAATATTGAGGGCAATATTCATTTCTAAGTGTGGGGGGGGGGAATTCTCACGAATTTCATCATGTAATTATTCCACCCAATTCCCCCGTTTTTGGCCAAAATTTTTTTTGGAGTAAGTGTTTTTCACTTACTCAGCAAATGGTAATCAGTCCGCCATGTCTAACCCACATAAGGATTGGCTAATCCAGGAGGAAACGGCTCTTGGTAAAGATATCTCAAATCCGTTTATGGCTTGCAATTTGCCTAAAATTGTATGGTGTTCAACTCACCATATCTTTAAACTAGTGAAAAGTTGGCTAGCCCGCAAGTTTATGGCTTGTGGTAAAGGCAGTTCAAAATCCATAATTGGTAATCGGCTCACCAAAGATAATATTGATAATTTATCTAAGAGTTGGCTAGTCCAGAAGCAAACGGATTCTGGTAAAGACAAATCAAAACCGTTGAAAGCTGGTGATTTGCTCAAAATCATTTGTTTATCATTGTACCAAGGTTCTTACTTGAACTGAAACAATTGGCTACTCCAGAAGTAATGGCTTTTGGTAAAGAGATAAAATCCATTAACTTTTCATAAATCATTGCTAGGGACTAGCAATATCTTAGTGTGGGGGATTGATGAGTGTCTAAATACTCATCATTTTTATACTGTTAGAAAGCCAAAAGCATCTGAAAACACTCAGAAACACATCAAAATGATAAAAATATCACAAACAAGTGTTTTATATGTTTTAAATGCAAAAACATCAAAATCTGGTGAAAAACGTATCAAGTTTGCATAATTGGCAGTTTTAGTCCCCCAAGTTACAAAAGTTGTCAAAAACAGTCCCTGGTAATTCAAAAACTTGTAAAATATCATTTTAGGTCAATAAGATTCAAAAGTTGTCAAAACAAACCCTTTAAAGTTTAAAAATCACAAATTGACAACTTTAGTCCCTAAACTTTGAAAATTGTCAAATATAGTCCTTGGTTAATTTAAAAAGTAAAAATTATCAAACATTAACCTTGTACTATTTATAAATGACATAATTGGTCCTTCATGATAACTTTGGAGAAAATTACAAGTTTGGTCCCTAGAGTTACAAAATTGGTAATTTTAGTCCTTGTACATTTTAAAAATGGAAAATAATCAACAATAGTCCTTGTACTATTCAAGTATGGTAGGAATGGTCCTTGTGAGAGCTTTGGAAGATTGGCAGGTTCAACCTTTAAACTTTGGCAGAATTACACTTTTGGTCCTTGTGTTTAATACAAACCAAACGGACACCCTATATATTATCTAAACCCAATATCCAGCCCAATCCAATAAACCCGGCCCAAACTTTTAAATTCAAAATAAACCGCCACCACTGTGTGTCTCCTTCACCACGCCTGTAAACCAATACCAGAGCAGTTTTGCCACCTCTTCACCTCCACCTCACCATCTCCACCTGGTTACCTACTCCCTCCACCTCCACATCATTCCAAGCCCCATTAATTCAGAAAACCTGCTCAATTGAAAAATGGCGCCAAAAGTGACAAATGTCAAATCTGATTATCTGGCACTATCCAATGGTTGAGATTGGTGGGAAATGCTCAAGAGTGTCGACAGAGTTGGAAAAGATCAATAAATAGAAGTTTGGTGCAATGTTGTAAAATAGCTAGTGTAATTTAATTTTAAGTTCATGTCGTTTTTATAAACTTTAAATTTCTAGTTCATGTTAAAGCTTCTAAGTACTTTGTTATCATCTTCAGTGTAATAAAATCATATTTCCAGTTTCAATTCCAGTTTGTGCACATGAATTTAGTTTTTGCCTGTTTACTAGTTCAAAAGTCTCAAAACTCTCAAGTGATGTTATTAGCTGCTGTTAAGAATTGAACAAGCTTACATAAGCTCTTGTAAAGCTTTTGAAAGCTTGTTGAAACTAAAAAAATCCAGTTTATAGTCAAAATAGAAAAATTCTCAAAAATTATCAATAAATTAGTGAAAAAATACAAATCCTGTGGAAACATGATCAAGACAAAGGTGCAGTACTTATTTTGGATTGCTTAGTGGGTTAGAGCTTATTGGTAAGCTATAGGAGTAATCTCAGTCCTTGGTTATCTGTTTTACACTTGGATTCCAAATTGTAAGTAACTTCTCATAAATTACATTTAATATTATAAGTACTCTAAGCTTGTTAATTCTAGTATAAATCTGTTTTAATATAGTTATCATAAGATAATAACTAGATTCCTTTCCTTAAAAACTCGTTTTGGTGTTAAAAGCTTCACAACAGTCTAAATAAATGGTGTTTGGATTTGCTGATCTTTCTGTGATAGAGGCCATCTGAGCTGTTATGTATTGTTGTAATAAGTCACAATAGGTTCTAATAGATCAGTGTAGTCATAAAATCTAGTACTCATTTAATAAAAAGTCAAAATCTTGTTTAATCTCATTTTAATAGCTAAACTGTTAGAATCTAGATTGTGAAATTCATCAAACTAGCTTATAACAAAGTACTCTAGCTTAAAGTAGTCTTATTATAGTTTAATACATCTTATTCAGTCCATAGATTCAGTTAGAATTTCATTAAAGTCAACATAGTCCATTTTATAAAAAAGTCAAACTGTCCTGTGCACAGTTATAACCACTCATTTCATAAGCTCATTAAGAGCTCATTAGTGAGCTTAATCCTGTGTGCTTTAGCTTTTTGAGAGGCTCACCTAGCCATCTCAAGTTTCCAGTTTTTATTTTTCAATTTAGAGTTTATTTGATAAGCCTGCAATTAGTTTTTAAATTTGTCCATTTTATATAAAATACTAAGTAGTCAGAGTTCATAAGATTTTCACAAGCTTCTCATAAGCTCTATAGTAGACACCACAGTGAGTTTCTTAGTTTTTTGGAAAGCTTATTAGGTTAACTTGTTAGTCCAAGTATTCATTTTTAATTCCTAGCTTATCTTAGTGCTTAAAAAGTAGCTTATAAGTGCCTAGTGATTCATAAAACTGTCCTGTGCTTAACAGTTACAACCAGTGCTTATTTTAAGTCATTCAGTGCTTATTTCTTTATAAATTGTGCTTATTCAGTTTTCAATTTAGCTTAAATACAGTTCTTAGCTTATTTCCAGTTTTATTTTGCTTATTAAGTAGCTTAAATAGCCAATAGACTTAAACCTTGTGCTTATTTTAAATCTTAGCCAACTGCTGAGATTAATAAGTTAATACAGAGCTTTTTAGTCAATTTGATAAAAAGTTGTAGTTGAATAAATTGCTTATTTAAGTTAGCTTAACAAGTTGCAAAAAGAAAAACAAAAAAAATAAAATAGTTTTAAAAAAGTGCCACTGCTGGGATTTGATCTCTGGCCACCCAGCTCACCACACACACTCCTTACCAACGCGCCCTTGGGACTTGTCTCGTTGGAATTTACACAAACAAAGTATTTAAACCAAAAACCCAGTTTTACCAATAAGCTCTCTTGAGCTTATTTGCAGCTTATTTTCACAAGCAAGAGGCTGTTTTCTTATTTTTCTTAGGTCCACAGTTAACCAAAGTAGTTTTTGTGATTTTTCCATAATTTTCTTAAAATGTTTAGTATTTTTAATTAATTACTTAGTTAAATATAGCTTTTAAATCATAATAAATAAAATAATAATCAGAAAAATATAATTCTTTTTCCTAAAATTTTCTTTTATCATATAGTACGTAAGAAAATTAGTTTTACATTCGTAGGCCTTTTATTTCATAAATTTTACGTTTTTGCTTGCGCTCCAGCGTAATTTTTAGACTTAACTTACGTTTTTGTTTTAGATCTAGTTTTTAGATAAATTGAGTTTACGTTTTAGTTAAAATAGTTTATTTAAGTTATTTTGTTTTATAAAATTAGAAGAAAACATCGATTTTAAAAATAGTGATAGCGTTTATTTAATATATTTTAACTTTTTAATTTCTTTTAATTTGCATTTAAGTCGCTGTAATTTATAAATCTTTTCTTTAGGTAATTTTTCACCTAAAACCTTACTGATCACTATCCTTAGTGATCATTCTATCATCTGATCAAGTGTTTAATACACCAATTCATCCTCCGTGGGACTTAACGACCCAGGAATTCCCTATATTCCTCTGATCTTAATTGAATTTGTGTTTTAAGCAGTTTTAAGTCTGTTACGGTTAGCCATTCACAAGTGGTTAGCTTGTGTGATTAGACTTGACTGTTTAGCACTAATCACTGGCTCTCTCTAATATGTGCTAAACTCTTTCATATATTGTTGCACATATTGAGGGGGAGCGAAAGGTTTCTTAATGGCTTTTGTGATCGTGAATGTGCTTCAAAAGAACTCTTTCCTCTATGTGAAAAAAAAATGGTTTCAAATATCCTACGCACATATTGAGGATGAGTATTTTACCAAGAAAATCGAATGGCTTTTTCTATGAAAATACTGATCAAAGAAAATATTTCAAAATCCTCTGGCCTCCATGTGCTAAACAAATTATAAAATCATATGCACATGTTGAGGGGGAGGTTTTCTAAATGATCAAAACTATTAAGGTACAAAATGCTTTGATCTCGTATCACAAGTACCTTGATTGTTTTTCCAAATGATTTTTCTATTGGTTTCAAAGAAGGATGAACTGTACCAAAAGACCGACCATTTTACTTTATGCATGGAGTTATAAGGATGGCGAGGTTAGGTATTAGTTCCCACAATCCGCCAGAACCGGAGGGATCTACCCAGGGACAATCCACAAGATAGTGTAGAGTCCTTAGGTATATTGAAAAAAAGGAGAAAAGTGAGATATGGGAAGAGTGTCGACTGAGACAGAGCTAGAACTGGAATAAACCCAACAAGGTTCTAGTTATTAAGTCTCGGTAAGCACTAAAGGGGTTGAAGAATGAAAAAGAAATGAATGTGAAAGGGTGAAAAGAAATAGCCCTCCAATAATTCAACCTTAGGGCAGTAACCGGGTTCAATACATATGCTACTGGTGTTTACTAAGGTAATACTGGTATTGAAGACAAGACGTCATGGACCCAGTGACGTACTGCACTAAACTTCCCAAGCTACTCAAGTTCCTCTTAAAAGGGCTTGTTTCATTCTCACGGGGAACCGACATTATCTATCGAATCTCTCTTAGAGATTGTTGATATTGAAGAAGGAGACCCTCTCCCTAGTCTCCGGCATAGGAACCAAATGTGCACAATTGAGTCTAGAGCCAAGAGATCATCCACAATATCTCATTAGGACACTAATATCTTGAAGACTTGCTGTTTCACACAATGTGGAAAGTAAGAATATATTAAGAGTCCTACGCATTATCCTTGTGATATTGCCAGAACATCCGAGTGATATGTAAAAATATTCACAATGAAGATGGAAATCCTTCTAGAGCCAACATCAAACAAGCTCTTGGTGGGTGACATGTGAGATCTTCTCGTAAGATCAAACTTGTGACAACTGGATAGAAACGATGGGGATATTTAATCTTGAATCAACCTTGGTCCAGGAATGGAATTGACGAATACTTTTGGAAAAACCGTTCGATGTGCAAACTTATTTTCTCTAGCGCATCGAATGTGTATTCATGTTTTCAAACACAAAAAGTATATCTGATTGAAAAATACTTTTGGAAAAACCCTTCAATGTGTGAATCTCTTCTTTTATCTAGCACATCGAATGTGTACTCATTTTCTTATACAAAAAGTATTTTGATTGAAAATTGATCTTTCTCATAAAACCTTCGTCGTATTGCAAAACTCTTTCTTCTAAGCAATACGCGATTGTTTTTCAAATCATTTTTCATCAATCAGTGAATCTCAATTCGCTGGTTCACTTACTCCGTGTTGTCTTCTTTGAGACATTCCGGTTTGAGAACAGCTAGAACAGATGTGAAACCCTGTCAAGGAGATTCTTAGGAATCCTACCTGATCACAGGCAGTACTTGTACTGATCAACGGGGAACCGTGGGCCGTGTACCTCAATTCAACGAAAGTGATCAGAGACACTTTCGTGTGTTTTATTGCTAACTGTTGTTTGCAGGTACATTTGGACGGTTGCAGCTGATCAGAATTGAGCGGTCAATTCAAAGCCGCATGCTCACAGTATCACCACTTAATTGAAGAAATCATGACTGGTGCATATCTACATAACCTGGCTCTGATATTTTTATTCTATGTTCCTGCTACGCTGCTGCGAATATCATGAGCCAGTAAGGCTTCCGCTACTCTGATGGAAAGATGTCATGATTCAAAAGTGTGAGCATGTCGGTCCGAAAGTCACAACTTCACATGATGGCAACACAATAAAGGGTGATCCAGAGAGTTACTGTGGCTGATGATCTCAATGAAAGCTCGAAGATCATCAAAGATGTGGATCAGTTCAAAGACCTCCACTGAAAGTACAAAGCACTCGGACTTTGAAGTTGCACTACTAAAGTACAAAGATTGCGGAATTGAAGAATTGAAGTCTACGAGCTCAAGAACAAAGTCAAGAACAGAATGCTAGGATTTGAAATGTAAAACATGGGGTGACCTCCCTTAGGGGGAGATTGTTAGGAATTGGAAATTCCATAAGTAAAGTGTCGGTCACCCCAAATATTATCTAGCATAAGTTAGCTCGTAGACATATCATTAGTTACGTTATTTATCAGTTTATTAGTTAGTTACTAGTTTAGTTTAGCGTAGTGTAACACCGTGGAGGAAGGACGGGTCTTTACCCACTGTATACCTGATCCACAGGCCGATAGGAGGTCGTGTATTGTGTAACTATAAATACCCCTTCCATCCATGGAAGGGGTGTGGCTTCTTGGAATCTAACCTTTCGTTTGTTTAGCAACTCTCTTTCAAGAACCTCCTCTCAACTCTCTTCATCTATCTAAAATGGTTTTCTTATTTAATCACAATCCTAGACCACCCGAATCATTAAACAACATAATATTCACGATCCTACAAGCTCTTAATTGAACTTAATATAGTGTTGTTTTCAAACCATTGAATGTTAGGAATTAGAAATTCCCGGTATTAAAGAGTCGGTCACCTCAAGTATATGTAATCGTTAGAAAGCTCGTAGTCGTAGTTCTTTTAAGTTAAGTAGTATTTTAGTTAAGTAACACCGTGGAGGACGGACGGGTCTTTACCCACTGTATGCCTGATCCACAACCCAAAGTGTGGCGAGTTATGTAAGACTATAAATACTCTCTACCTTCCAAGGTAGAGAGTTGGAGCTCATAATAATATCTTTCACTTTCTCTCACTAAGTTCCCTAAACCTCTAACTTTCTCTCTCTAGAATTCCATCTTATTCGCCACCTTGTGTTATGGTTTGATGTGTATGTGAAAAGTTATATCTTACAATTGGTATCAAGAGCCATGGTTAGATCATATCTTGCACATCTTTGGATTTATAGTGGTTTTTAGGTGGTTTTTGAGTTTGAAAAAGTTTAGTGGTTTTTGCATCATTTGGTTGATTTCTTGTGTTAAAGTTTGAATTTTGTTGGTACTTTTATGTTTAGAGTCATCAAAAGTGTTTAGGTTTTCATTTGGTAAGCTTGAATCATCTTGGTTGGGTTGTTTTTGGATTGAAAAGTGAAGGTTATTTGGTTTTTCAAGCTAGCGACTTAGCTCTCGGACTTGTTTTCTTGGTAGCAACTTACTTCATAGTTTTGTAGCGACTTACAGTTATAAAAGCTAGCGAGTTAGAGCTAGCGAGTTAAAGTACAAGTAGTGGAATCTCCACTACGATTAGCGACTTGTGGTAGCGACTTAGTCTGTAGCGAGTTGCTCTTTAGCGACTTGCTTATCTAGCGACTTGTGTAGCGAATTACTGCACAAATTTGGCTAGCGACTTAGTCTGTAGCGAGTTACTACTTAGCGACTTGCTTTTCTGTTGGCGACTTGGGACTCTAGCGACTTAGACGTGTAGCGAGTTAAGGGTTAGCGACTTAG